>JAECUM010015893.1:0-5000 GCA_016617855.1 Megalonaias nervosa | reverse complement strand
CATGAAGAAGCAAGCTAAACTGTAGTCAAGTTTGTAAATTTATGTGAAAGATGATTTCACATTCAGCTATATACTGCTGGTACCAAAAAGGTTTGAAACAAGAAAGTTTTGGAACAAGAACAAGGTGGAGAGGTCAGGATGAAGCAGAAGTAGAAGAAGAGGAAGATAGGAAAAAGATCGACCAAAACAGTTTACAATATTCAATCGTATTTTAATATGGCCGTGACTTTCATTTTATGTAAAATAAAGTAAAGATCTTTCATAACAAAAATAAAAAATATTGATTACACATGTATTCATGTATACTGAGTAATTTTTAAAATAGATTTTGCAGTGATTGTTGTTGTTGTTGTTGTAGGGTTTACCGCCATTTTTCAGCACAAGATAGGCTATATATGGCGGCCAGATAGTGGTGATAAGATAATACATGTACAAGCGCAAAACGTAAACGGATAAAATCAGAAGATTTTATTTCAGACATGAATTTCAGCATCGTAAATATTTCCAGATCCTGTACTATCATGATATCTAAACATAATTTGAAATGGGTTTTCCACACACGTTCAGACAACTTTTTATTAATTTCGTATTATTGTGATAGACTTAAATTCAACATATTATGTAAATCTTTTAGGTGAATTCAAGTGAAATTATATTCTTGTAAAACTTACGATCTGATAGCAAAAAGAAACAATGGTTTTTAAAACAATATATGAATTCTTCAAAATACTCTTTGCTATTGTTACAAGACTGTTTTACACGTCTGTGTTACAGATCTATGTTACACCTCTATGTTACAGGAGTGTTTTACACCTCTGTGTTACAGGACTGTTTGACATGTATATGTTATAGAACCGTATTTTACATGTCTGTGTTACAAGGCAATGTTTAACACGCCTATGTTAAATGACAGTGGTTTACACGTCTGTGTTACAGGACATTGTTTTACGTGTCTATGTTACAGGACAGTGTCTCACACGACTATTTTACTAATACTTTGTGTTACGTAATGAAAATGAAACATACAAGGAACATTACATACCTATAATTTCAATATGTTACTTTACAAGTCTGTATCATATATGCTTTCACGCTATCGAAAATGTTTGTATATTTAAGTTAATATGTCGATGCAAAAAGACTAAATGCCCGTAAGATATTAAATTATGAAGCTTGTATATAACGTCAGTACCTCTTATAACGATAGTGCATACAACTCTACATCGGTTGTAACGACGCACATTGCATAGTCTATGATGGTCTCTGTTATAATACATTGCATATTCTATGCTGGTCTTTGCTATAATATATTGCATAGTCTATGCTGGTCTTTGCTATAATACACTGCATATCTCTGCTGGTCCCTGCTATAATACATTGCATAGTCTACGCTGGTATCTGTTATAATACATTGCATAGTCTATGCTGGTATCTGATATAATACATTGTAGAGCCTATCATGTTGCTGCTATAATACATTGCATAGTCTATGCTGGTATCTGATATAATACATTGTAGAGCCTATGCTGTTGCTGCTATAATACATTGCATAGTCTATGCTGTCGCTGCTATAATAAATTGTATAGTCTACATTGTATAGTCTGTGCTGGTATCTGTTATAATATATATTTTCTGTTTTAACGACATTGCATACAACGCTACATCAGCAAGAGCAACACACATTGCACGGTCTTTTCTGATTTCTGTCATGGTATCTCTTATAACGATATTACATAAATGCTTCCTCGGTTATAACGACACACATTGCATAATCGTTTCCAATTTCTATTATGTATTATCTTTTATAACGATTTTGCATACATGCTACATCGGTTACAACTACACACATCGCATAATCTCTTCTGATTTCTGTTTTAACACAGTTAATGCTATAACGATATTCGCATATAACAAAGTAACAGTGGCAATCCTTTACGCGTCATTATATCTAAAATTTAGAGGACACGAAAATACTGCTTAGCAAAATACTGCTTAGCAAACAATGTGTGAAAAACTTACAGTATAAATACCATCATTGTTTATTTTTAGCATTTCGTTTACGTGCCCATTTTCATAATTTCTGAAAACAAACGGATAATAAGGATAAAGTCTTCTGCATGGCACAGAATACTGCCTGGTTACCTGAAAGTAGGCCTCATTTTTATGTGAATAAATGGAGTTTGAGCACAGATGAATGTTATAAGTTTTTGATAAAACGGTCTCCGTATTGCACGGCATTGGCAGTAATTTCCCTTCGAATGGTCTTCGTTTCAAAGGAAAAATATCAATTTTCTTGTAGGAAAAAGCTGCTTTATAGTTTGGTAGGCTGTCCCATATATGGGTATCATTTTCCTCAAAAAAGAATATATCGATAAATGGCCAAAAATTAGATCCACTCACATTAATTCTTTTACCGAAAGTTGCTTTATAAAACTTCCATTGCCAGTCTTTTGGTGAGTGCAGACGATGTGATTTTATATTTCCCACTACATGTTGAATCTTTTCTTTCTCAGATATATTCAACAAAACATCTATATCGTCATCCCATGGAACTATTCCGTGATGTCTATAAGCGCCAAGGAGCGTACCACCATAAAGCATAAAGTTGATATTAAACGAATTGCATATCTCCACGAAGTCCCAAAATACATCAATAAGCTCTTGAAATTCCATAGCGGTCATCAGTGCTGTAAAAGCTCCATATCTTGTGTGGTTTATATATTTGTAATATTCTTGAAATCGATGTAACGAGTGCCAGTGATTACTCGGACCACTTCCCTTTATGTGTACCAAATCTAAGGACTCATTAAAAATGAATGATTCTGTTTCCAGAATCAAAGTTCTCTTGAATAGTTTTGCATCAAATACATTGAGCACGATAATTACTGCTAAGTGAAAAAATGCGAAAAGAATTACAAGAGATCGTCTGCTGCTGTAAACACAGCCGTAAAAATGACGCTTTTGAGTAAGCATGTTTGAGCAACCTCCAGTATCAAAACCAATGTAATGTCCAGATAAATAACGCAAACACAGATGGATCAGATTCAATTAATTATAAACGATAGAGTGTCTCCGTTCGGCTGTCTTTGACAAAAGAATCTGTGATGGACAGAGTATTTCCCGTCAGCTACCCTTGACAAGAGAATTTGTAACCGATATATTGTCCCCGTTCAACTGTTCTTGGCAAGAGAATTTGTAACCAATATAGTGTTTCCATTCCTTTGACACCTTAAATTTAACCGACAGTGGTTCGTTTAGCTACATCAGACAAGAGGAGCTGTAACCGATAGCATTTCTGCCCAGCCACCCTTGGCAAGACAATATATAATCGACAGAGTGTTTCCCATCAACTACCTTTGACAAAAAAAATTTCTAAGCGGCAAAGTGTTTCCATTAAAGTACTTGACGATTATAGAAACATGAACTAACTGTTTCCATTCAGCTTCCCTTGTGACAAAGGATGAGCGACGATGTTTCCGTTCCCTTGACAGAAAAGTTACACATATCCTGGTTTCAACAGTGGATTATGTCTTTCAAGTTCAATTAGTACATATAAGATATGGAGAGGCTGCATGGTACCACCTCCACGCATGAGCAAGTCACATTCTAAAACATTTCATCCTTGATTGACCATCAACTGGTCATTGTTGCAGAACAATATATGAATAGTTGAAATAATTGTACCAGATAAGCATTAAACAACACGATCATCATGAAACAACAACAACAGGTAGTTTCAGGGCTAATGCTTATTCGCATCGGGTTCATGGCAATCTTGAACCTGATACAATTCTGAGTGACTTAAAGTTGCAAAGTATACTCATGGTAGCTGTCAAGGACTTGTCTGTATAGTCAAATATAATTGATAATATATCCTCTCAATATAGTCCAATGTAATCGATAAGTTAAAATATTCTTAAATTTTTTC
The DNA here is from genome assembly GCA_016617855.1 of Megalonaias nervosa. Taxonomy (NCBI): domain Eukaryota; kingdom Metazoa; phylum Mollusca; class Bivalvia; order Unionida; family Unionidae; genus Megalonaias; species Megalonaias nervosa. Next base: position 1,072 of record JAECUM010015893.1, on the reverse strand, counting down.
CACACTAAATTTGTCTTGACAGAATGCCGTACTCTTTTGGTCAAGAGCGCACATATACGAGTTTTGTGAATGAATGTCGCGTACAATGGAAACAAATATATTGAAAGAGGAATCGTGGGTTCATGCAACTGTCAACAGAGGACAATGTGGATGAAGATGTGTCTTCCTCTTGGATCCTTAAAAAGACTGAAACACTTGTGTCTTACAAAGAATGATATTAAGGTATGAATCCCTCTAATCCATCAATTGTTCCAGTGAATCTAAACGCAGTTATACTTCCAAGCACATCCAATGTAAATGGAATTTAAAATATCCCTGCTTATAAATTGTAAGATTTTATATCGCTATCGAGTACGTTTTTAGACTGTCCTTGTAACGTGCTTAGACAGAGTTTAAGCTTTTGAAATGTAATTGATATAAATGTAGAGTCAATAAAATCCAAATTTAATATTGAACTCCCTACATGCAATGACAACATACATTTCCTGGTTCTCGATATAAATTCATAAAGCCAAAAATACCAAATATTTCCAGGAATCTATCACTATTTGCTGGTTGCAAAGTATCCCCAGATAAAAAGAGAAAGTGCAAAGATGAAAAGAACAAGTCAGCCTCCTTATTTGAGAATATTTAACGTACGTCCACTTGTTCCCGCGGTGTACTTGTTCACTACCACTTGTTTTGACAGACTTCTCTGCTCTGAGCGCTTGCACCCCTCTTATAATCGCTAGAATTCCAGACGTATTGATTTATTCGAGGCTGGGACCATTTATAGCAATATCAAATTGTCGAACCATGACAGCCAAAACAACTGTAAGAACGAATATTAGCTACAAGTGTTCGTCAGTAAAGAAACTTTGCTTGATCAGGACGATGTACTAGAAAAGCGTTCAATCGTAGCCCTGTCATTAGTATTTTAATAATTTGTCTTCTCAAACTCAATCGTAGCCCTGTCATTAGTATTTTAATAATTTGTCTTCTCAAACTCAGTCTTAGTCCTGTCATTAGTATTTTTAAAATTTGTCTTCTCAGGCACTGGGCCGGGGGGGGGGGAGGGAGCAGCATAATTTTT
>JAECUM010015892.1:0-20690 GCA_016617855.1 Megalonaias nervosa | reverse complement strand
GCTGGATCAAGCCAGATATGAAAGACATAGGCTAAGTGAGCCCATATTTATCCCAGATTATCTTAATTACATACCCATGAAGTGGTCAGAAAAGGTGGTATTTGAGTGATGGAACTTGGACTCAGGGGACAGAATGTTTACTTAATAGAATAATTTTTAAATAATAGCAGGAAACATAAAAGCATATCAGCACTGGCAAACACTGAATAAAAACTTAGTTGCTTATTCTCATTATCATAAAAGTAACACTGAAATTGTGTTATGACAGTGGCTTTACGGTGTATGCATTAGAACTGCACTAGAATGCATTAGACCTGCACTAGAATGCATTAGACCTGCATTAGAATGCATTAGAACTGCATAGAAATGCATTAGAATGTATTAGAACTGCATTATAATGCAACAGAACTGCATTAGAATGTATTAGAACTCTTGCATTAGAATGTATTAGAACTGCATTAGAATGCATTAGAACTTCATTAGAATGTATTAGAATTGCATTAGAATGTGATAGAACTGCATTAGAATTAGAACTCTTACATTAGAATGTATTAGAACTGCATCAGAATGCATTAGAATGTATTAGAACTGCATTTGAATGTATTAGCACTGCATTAGAACTCTTGCATTAGAATGTATTAGAACTGCATTAGAATGCATTAGAATGTATTAGAACTGCATTTGAATGTATTAGCACTGCATTAGAACTCTTGCATTAGAATGTATTAGAACTGCATTAGAATATATTAGAACTGCATTAGAAATGCATTATAATGCATCAGAACTGCATTAGAATGCATAGAAATGCACTAGAATGCATTAGAACTCTTGCATTAGAATGCATTAGAACTGCATCAGAATGGATTAGAATGTATTAGAACTGCATCAGAAAATATTAGAATGCATTAGAACTGCATAGAAATGCACTAGAATGCATTAGAATGCATTAGAATGTATTAGAGCTGCATTAGAATGTATTAGAACTGCATTAGAATGTATTAGAATGCATTAGAACTGCATCAGAATGCATTAGAGCTGCATTTAACAGCAGAGATTTTACCACTGATTACCCAAAAAACTGCATGTCTGCCATTGCACAACCTTGCCAAGTGTTGCAACTACAATGCTTTTAACAGCAATATAAAAATAAAAAAATGTCTCATTTTGCTTTTGCAAAAAAGTGGTTAGCACTTGATCATGGCAACTGATCTTTAGTGAAGTGCTTATATCATCTGACTGAGTTTTGCTAATATTAATAAATGTCACAGGTTTTGTTATGCTCATGGCAAAATCAACTGTGTGCAATTTCTATGCAATCACACATTGTGGGGGAGGTGGACATTATATTTAGCAGGGATTAATGATCATGCATGTCCTAAAGTAAACACTGGATGTATGGATAGATAGACAGGCATGGACAACATTCTATGTCCCACTGGAAAATATAATGGGAGAATATAAAAATGAAAAAATTAGGTGGCATATTTTATGCAATAGCAGATCTTGTTTACAATGTTTGGAGTTTGGAACTGGATTACAGCACTCTCTCATTATAATGCTTTTGATGTGAAGCATCGAGTATACCACCTTAAAGTGAGGGAGTGCTGTATATTCAGTGAAGATGAAGTACAGAGTATACCACCTTAAAGTGAGGGAGTGCTGTGTGCTGAATGAACATGAAACCTAGAGTATATCACATTAAAGTGAGAGTGTTGTATATTGAGTGAACATGAAACACAGAGTATACCACCTTAAAGTGAGGGAGTGCTGTGTATTGAGTAAAATGAAGCATAGAGTATACCACCTTAAAGTGAGGGAGTGCTGTGTATTGAGTAAAAATGAAGCATAGAGTATATCACCTTAAAGTGAGGGGTGCTATATATATATAGTGAACATGAAGCATAAACACATAATTCTAACATGGATAATTTTGTTATCTCCTTCAGAATATAGCTGCGATTTTATCAATTTCCTGTTGTATGCTATTATCAGGCTCTATTTTTTAAAAAAATGCCTATGGCTTAAAATAATGACCCACATTTAAGAACAGACAAATACTGCTATCCGCTTTCTTGCACTAAACATTATCAATTATGTGAATGGTTCTTAGTTAGGCTGTATCTTGATGGATCATGGAACTTAACCATAGCAAATGATATTTCACCATGCTGTAAAAATATCTGTTCATTTATAGATCAATAAGGAATTAAAACTGTTTTTAATTACAGATTTTAAAGGTAAAATGTATGCATCAGACATTAATATTTTAAGTATATCTCATACTACCTGGATTTTATCAAATTTTGTTATGATGTAAACAAGATGTCTCCCTTCTAAAGGTTTCTAAGAGCTCAAAAAACTTTATATAAATTCTGGATAAGCAAGCAGAACTGCATTGATCAATACAGGCCTATCAAATTTAAAAGAACCAGATTTGCAAATGTCCCTAATAAACATCATTGTTCTTAATCAAATATTCTTTTGGCCTATTGCAAGAACATACTTCCAAGTTATATTTTACCAAACCACAGTATAGTAACAATGATAAATTTTAGTGTGTAAGGGTACTGAATGGAGACAGGGTACTAAGCAAATGCCAGTCAAACAAATAGTAATAATTTTAGTTACCTAACTGAACTTATATTTTTTCATTTTATGATATTGGTATATTTAATTTTGGCATATAATATTGTTTTAAAAAGGAAATAAAAATAAAATACTAAGTTTCATGTTGTTATTTTTTTCAACACATGATGCCACACCTTTGATCAAACAATTCAAGTAAAATGGTTTAAATCTGGTCACTGGGTCCACACAGCTAATGTTTATATATGGGCTTGTATTATAATGAAGGATGTCATAATAAGGGAAAGATGTACCACCAAAACTCTACAAATTAAAAAGCTCTACATTAACTGTGCATCATCTTTGATATCCAGGATAAGTAGGTGCAGTAACTTTTATCTTCCTTCTATCACAGCTTATTTTACTTTAAACGGTAACCTGAATATTACCATCTTTACTCACTTATAAGTTGAGTCCAACTACAAACAACAAAGATCCTGATCTGCTGTAGCATAATGTGTCTGCAGATCAGGGTCTATGTTGTTTGTTCTACTGATCACTCCTAACAAACTGTACAGACCAAGGTCTACCAGCGCATTATGTGACGGCAGATCCGGGTCTGTACAGTTTGCAGCTGGACATGTCTTATTAATGAATATATATGGTATCTACATGTAATTTATCATTGGTGTTATGGTAACCCATCCTATATGTTTCAGATTTACTGATTTTTGTATTTTTTACAGCAAGCCTAGAAAATATATGAAAGTTGTTTTAAATGTGCAAATGAACCAAGAACTACTAAATTGTTCATTTACTGCACCAATATTTGCAAAATTCTGCAGCTGTGGTAACCAGGATGTACATTCAGTGTGGGATCCCCAATGCCCAACATAGTTAAAGGTCTCGCCAATGAATTTTACCGCATTTCAAATAATAATGTTGGAACACTTGCACATTCATCACGCAATGTAAATCAATATTCTGTTTCAAAGTGTTTGCCATTTACATAATTGTGGTATCATTTTAAATGCAAATTTTTATTGACAAATACTTTAACTTTCTATAGGACTCTAACTGGAGCTGTCTTTCATGTGAGAGCATAAAGAAAATGGAAGGCCACATGAGTACTGCATCAAAAATTAGATTGTGGTGATTGTACTGGACAATCTAAGTCTACCAACTACTGTTGGTTTTTGTAAGTATATTAAATGCTTCAATGAAAATAGATGTGATTTTATCATCTCAAATGCACAATGATCTCAAAAGTTACCTCTTCAAGTGGGGGGGGGGGCCGAGTGGTCTAAAGCACTCTCTGTTACGGATCACTGCCATCTCACCTCTGTCTGCGTGGGTTCGAGTCTCGGATTCGGCCAATGTGGGTATGTGAGAAAGGTTGCCAGTAGCTTCTCGTGGGTTGGTGGTTCTTTCTGGGGTTACCTGGGTTCTTCCTCAACCATTAATACTGACTGCCATGTATAGCCTATCATGTGCTGAAAAATGGCATTAAACCCTACAACAACAACAACTCTTCAAGTGGGAAAAAGTAGATTTCTGCTGAAAGTGGTGGAACTCTTTCACATCTGCCTACTGTACAGTGTTTCATTATAACATGGCATCATAACATCAATGGCTGATAGTACAGTACTCCCTTTCCATAAGGCCCTTCATTATAACATGGCATCATGTTATCAATGGCTGATAGTACAGTACTCCCTTTCCATAAGGCCCTTCATTATAACATGGCATCATGTTATCAATGGCTGGGAGTAAAACATTCCCTCACAGTAAAACATTCCCTCACAGTAAAACCCTTCATTATAACATGGGTTCTGTTATAAGGCATATATTGTCAGGGATCAAATATTCATTATTCAGTAGTTGAATTATATTTATTATTTATTTCATTGTAGGGAAGTCACACTATAATGCAGTATACTCCATGGTTCCCTGGGATAGCATTATAATAAGGGAGTACTGTAATTGGTTTTCATCAGCCAAGAACTAAAACCAAGTGAAATAAGCAGCAATTCTACACGTCTATGGGATCCATGTTGGAGGGTCAGTGTTAAACTTAGGGGCTTTACAGTTACTATATATACTCATTTATAAGTCAAGTCCAACTGATCTGCAGGCACATTATGCTTTGGCAGATCAGGATCTTTGTTGCTTGCAGTTTGACTTGACTTATAAGTGAGTATATATGGTAAGGTATACTTCTGTAATGATACAGTTTAAGTTTTCCAGCTAATGATTCGTTCTTAACCATACTGATAAAATGAATGTCAGGTTACAATTTACACCGGTATATTTGGGATCATATTATTTTGGATTTAAAGCATAAAAATTTGTCCTTTAAATATTGTCCTGTTTTATCATTAATAATGTCATATGGAAATGAACTTCATCCTTTCTGGTAACTATAATTCTTTCTTTTATCTATAACCATATGTGGAAACTAATTTTAATCATGAATCTGCATCTATTCATTTCCATACCCATAACTCCACTTCTCACCCACAATTCCTTTTCTTACCCAAAGTGCCATTGCAAGGAAGAGTAAGGCTAAGACTATCTGCCAGATCCGCAGACCACTGGGAAGTCGGATGTACAACTGGTCACTGTGTCCCAGGATCTGACTGAGCTGAAATTACCAAATAAAAATATGCAACTACATGTCATTGATATAATATTCCTTAAAACAGTGACAAATTTCAGCAATGACATATTTTTTTGTTACATATATATGATAACGACACAATGTTTGCGTGTAACATCTCAAGTGACCAAAATTTAAATTGCTCTTGCACTTTATTGACATTTGGTCATTTAATGCTTAAAGCCTCCGAGTATTTTGTCATTTTATATGCAGAATCTTGGGCTTGGGCTCATTTGATATGTGGAATATCTGGCTCGTGCTCATTTGATATGTGGAATATTTGGCTTGTGCTCATTTGATACACAATATCTTAGGCTTGTGCTCATTTGATATGTGGAATATTTGTCTTGTGCTCATTTGATATCTGGAATATTTGTCTTGTGCTCATTTGATGTGTGGAATATTTAGCTTGTGCTCATTTGACACATTAAGAATCATGGGCTTGTGCTCATTTTGATATGTGGAATATTTGGCTTGTGCTCACTTGATATGAAATTTATGATAGTGCAGCTGAAATAATTTCCATACCTTGCTTACCAAAGCCGTAAAAACTTCTACAATATTATACGCTTTATAAATTTGTCGTGGAGTGAGTGCTTGAATTTAGTATGATATAAAGGTTATACTATCAAATCAGACTTGAAAGACCACTGTTTGGAAGACCACCAGTCATGAAATACATTTTTCATACATGGATCAACTGTATCATATAGTCTGATGACCTATGGAAATCCAACCTGTCTGAAAAGATCACTTTCCTAATAACACAAGGTATCCCACCCAGGCTAGACTAGGTGGGTGTCAAAACTCATGACACATGGATTATGAGTCTGATGCTCAACCAAATCAGCTACAATAGGGTCCTAAAAACTTTAAATGGTCTGACATCTCATTCAATAGGAGTCAGGTGCTCTTTAACGGCTCACTATAATGAAAACCCAACCCAAATATCATACTTAAACACACACATAATTAAAAATTCTGATATATCATTGGTCACTGATCTACCAAATAGACAATAAATTTTAATTGAGTTAAAGTATGAGAACATACTGTGTGTGTGTATATATATATATATATATATATAGAGAGAGAGAGAGAGAGAGAGAGAGAGAGAGAGAGAGAGAGAGAATTATAAATATACACCTGCATAATTCAAGGCCTTACAAGGCAATAAAAGGCTCATGGCCTGCATATATTGAGGTTTTAAAAAACAATAGAAGGCTCATGGCCTGCATGATTCAAAGCCTTACAAGACAATAGAAGGCTCACAGTCTGCATAATTTGAGGCCTGCACAACAATAGAAGGCTCATAGCTGCATCAACTGAGGCCTTACAAAACAATAGAAAGCTTGTGGTCTGCATAATTCAAGGCCTTACAAGACAAGAGAAGACTCATGGCCTGGATAATTTGCAACCCTACAAGGCATTAGGAGGCTCAGGACACACTCTAATTTAATTTTTTTTTAAAAATCATTCTTAATCTCTTATTAATAAATTGAATGTCATCATGTTTGATTAAAACAGTACCTACTGGAACTCCACAATACAATCCCTGAAAAAGATTTGTTCTTCAATGTAGATGCAGCCCAAATGCAGATGCAAATACGACTTTCAATATACTATGGAAAAAAAGTCTGCTGTGAATAATGGTGGACCTCAACAAGTCAAATTTTTAAAGGTAGTACCACATAAATTTACCCTATTAGGGCATTACAATCCCACCTGCCTGACACATGGGACAAACTCAAGTCTGCAAGCCACTTGGCCATAGGCAAGTACAAAAAGAGAGACAGTGAGGGGTGGGGACCATGTTCAGTTCAAAATGTTTTATATTCTGCAAGTTTTATATTCACTATTGTACATATATATGCACTTTTATTTGGCATTTATATGCACTGCAGTCTTCTATTACATAACTGCCCCCAGTTTCTTCCATCTATTCCTGGTTTACTGACTGCCAACATTTCCATCTTGTGGTCAATGTCATGGTCAGCCTCACATTTTCTCATGCTGACGTGATGTAAATATTTACAGAGAATAAATATTTATATTTTAACTTATCAGATACATTACTTATCTCAGCATATACATGATTAGCAAACTTTCAAATCCTAACCTAACCCTGCTGGCAGTTTGTGAGCTCCATAATATAATGAGCTTGCTGACCCTCAAAAAATTGGCTTGCCAAAGAAACTTTCAAGGTTACTATGTAATAATTGTTATTAACATGACTCTTGCGATTTCTTTGAAGAGTGCATTTGGAAATAAAAGGCACTTATCTCAAATATCTGGAGTTTGTTTAAAGCTCAATTGATGTACCAAAGGTTTAACACCCAAAACTGTTGTTTGTCGTATAGTGTTTACATGATAATTACAGGAGGCCAATGCATACAAACTGACTGGCAAATAATTATATAGATAACAATAAGTGTTCTCAAAACATTTTCAATAATTGGATTGTCATTTAAGATTGTTATGATTTCAGGGTGGCTAGTCAATAACAGGTAAATAGACAAAATAAATGTTCTCAAATCATTAAGTTGCAAGTATAAATAACTCATTTAAAAAATGTCAAACTTTCATTACTCTTGGTACAATGAGTCTGAGAAACTACTGTCTTAACCAGGAAACTATAGCTTTTAATGAATATAAGTATTCATCGTCTTCATGTTGCAGACTTTAATGCAGAAAGTGGAAGCAGATGTGAGTAAAAATGACAATCCCCATCACCCTACCTGCCATAACATGATGTGTCACATGAACACAATTTTTGATTCCCACACCCTCTGACAATGTCATGTTTTGATAGAGATAGACCTTTTTTTTAAACACCATATCTATAAACAGTAAACATTCCTGCTTAATGCTCATGTGAAACATTCCTTTGGGCAGTTTATACAGTTGATGACAGAGACATTTAAAACACAATGCAGTCAGAAATTAACAACCATCATTAGTGGGATTACTTAACAAACTGACAATAGCTTCATGTTAAGTAATTCAAGCACTATTGTGGGAGTGCCCATTAGGCTAATTTGCATAGATATTATTGTGAGAGTGCCCATTAGGCTAACCTGCATAGGTATTGTTGTGGGAGTGCCCATTAGGCTAATATGCATAGGTAAAGGACACTAATTAGAATCCAATTCATTTTAAGTTATAGGTAAATCAAAGAGTTGCCTGTTGAAGAACTAAAGTTATTACACATCAATGCCTTGAATGAAAATGTTTGAGCCATCTTTATTAAAGATTATTGGCAAATGTATAATCAGCCACAATGTTTCTTTTAATTTCATTTATATTGGAACATTTCAGTGAAGTACTCAGTTTTACCTTTTTTCTTACTGGATTGATACTTAAATCTGCATGATCAATTGGGCTTTATGTGGAACAGTAGATACAAAAAAAATGATTTATATTAAACATGATTAAAATTAAGTCAACACAGTTCTGATCTTGATTATTTAATTCTTCATATCAAGGTCTTTTATCTAAACATCACTCTCTCTCTTAAAATTCTAACTAATTCCAAAACCCTAATACGTGCATTCATTTACCTGTCTATATACAGTGTACATGTATGTTTGTGTGCTCCTTTACATATATCTGTATTTAACTGTTCCTTTTTTCTCATCAACATATCTCTCTTATCTGTACCATTTATTTACTACTGCAAAAAAAGCAAATGTCAACTATCCACAAACGTTCTTTATTTGTAAAACAAAAATCATGTCATTTCCTTAAAACACACCATATTTTATTGTACCTTATATTTTTCTTTTACTTTAGTTGTGATATCACGTTGCCATATTTTGAGGCAAGCCCAAATATCAAATGGGTAATTTAAATTTTCCAGTCAGCTGGCCCTGGGCAAGTAAACTTTTCAAAATCTTTTTGAAGACCTGCATGTGCATCTCAAATGTAGTTTTAGTTCATTATTCAAGCATCTTATCCAAGGATATACATTGTCTAATCACATTTTGAAATTATTTTGTAATGGTCTCCTTACATTATTGTTATTATTATTATTATTATTATTATTATTATTATATTTTTAAATTGCAGGTACTTTTTCCTTTACCTTCTGTAAAAAGGCAATGTCACTCAGAACATTGATGTTGGTTATATTATGCTCTTATTTCCTGGAACATTACATATTCGCTTAAAAGTCAAATCAAACTGCAAACAACAAAGATCCTGATCTGCCATAGCATAATGTGCCTGCAGATCAGGGTCTATGTTGTTTGTTCTACTGATTACTTCTAACAAACTGCACAGACCCAGATCTGAAGGTGCATTATTCAATGGCAGATTGGGTCTGTGCATTTTGCAGTTGGACTTGACTTATAAGCTAGTATGGATGGTATAGCTAAGTTCAATTAGAATTTGTGTCTGAAATTTCAGTAAATCCCTGTAATCCAATTAGATACTTCTTAATAGATTTTGCTTTCTTCAGGGAACAATTTGTCCCAAACAATTCAACCTGTCATTCTTTTGAAAATATATCTGCTTCACTGCTTTTGTCAGCTATGGAGAAAAGGAATAGAATTTATTTCAGATGCAGTTTCTGAACAAAGAAAGACATTATATCAATTCTTATATGAAGTTTTCAAAGCATGAAAATTTACTCTAAAAGAAGCTAATGTTAGAAAACTGATTCAGTGTCTATTATCTGCCTTTTCCTTTCTTATACCATTTACAGTATATCCTTGCTTATAAGATATGTCCAACTCCAAACTGCACAGACCCAGATCTGCCATTGTATAATGTGCCAGTAGAAATGGGTATGTGCAGTTTATTAGGAGTAATCAGTAAAACAAATATACCCCGACCTGCAGGGGCATTATGCTATGGCAGATCAGGGTCTTTGTTGTTTACAGTTTGACTTGACTTTTTTTAAGTATTGTTGTACAGTCTGATCTCATTCATCTATCTTTCATCTACAGTGAAACTTCCCTTAGCCAGGCAAGCTACATTAGACTGCCAATCTGCAAAATTAGACTGCCAATCTACTGCATTAGACTGCCAGTCTACTGCATGAGACTGCCAATCTGCTACATTAGACTGTCAATCTACTGCATTAGACTGCCAATCTACTGCATGAGACTGCCAATCTGCTACATTAGACTGCCAATCTGCTACATGACTGCCAATCTGCTACATGAGACTGCCAATCTGCTACATGAGACTGCCAATCTGCTACATTAGACTGCCAATCTACTGCATGAGACTGCCAATCTACTGCATGAGACTGCCAATCTACTGCATTAGACTGCCAATCTGCTACATTAGACTGCCAATCTACTACATTAGACTGCCAATCTGCTATATTAGACTGCCAATTTGCTACATGAGACTGCCAATCTACTGCATTAGACTGCCAATCTGCTGCATGAGACTGCCAATCTACTGCATGAGACTGCCAATCTACTGCATTAGACTGCCAATCTACTGCATTAGACTGCCAATCTGCTACATTAGACTGCCAATCTATTGTATTAGACTGCCAATCTGCTACATTAGACTGCTAATCTACTGCATTAGACTGCCAATCTGCTACATGAAACTGCCAATCTATTGCATTAGACTGCCAATCTACTGCATGAGACTGCCAATCTGCTACATTAGACTGTCAATCTACAGCATGAGACTGCCAATCTGCTACATTAGACTGCCAATCTACTGCATTAGACTGTGAATCTGCTACATTAGACTGCCAATCTGCTAAATTTGACTGCCAATCTACTACATTACAATGAACTACTATGCATATCTGTATGGCTCCCCTTAACAGATTAAAGTGAGAGACTGCTGTTCCTTTATTTTGGTGCAATCTGCTAATGCAGGCAAGACAAAACTGCAAAGGCAAAATTTTCAACTACCAAACATGACATGATATTGAACAGACCATTGCCAATCAGTGCTTACTAAAAGCTTGTGACCACCTGTGACAGATATCATCGAGCTGTTCTTTTTTTTGCACTGACTACCATCCATAGCTGTCGCTGGCAGCAAGATATACACTGGCATAATTTAAACAGTATCACATTTTATGCTTATCTTCATGGTAAAAACACTGACTGAAGAGAAAGTAAGAAAGAAAAAAACAATCATAATTTGATCAGTTAGATGATATGGGACAATCATTCTGTATTACAGATAATGCAGACTGATGGCATGGGATTAAAAAAATTGCATTACCATTGGAATTAGTGTATTGTTAAAAAATAAAATAAGAATTGATCATCAATAATACTTCAAAAAATAAAAAATATTGTCATTAAAAATACCTGTTATCTATCAAAAGCAAACACAAAAACAAGAGTCCCTTGAAGGGACTAATGCTCTTTGGGGTAAAATGAATTTCCAGGAATTCAAGATAAGACCATTTCTTTCATTTAACTGATGAGCATTGAAACCATCACTGATATTCTTCAGTACTAACAAGATTTTCAAATTAGCTGCTGTGGTGGACATATTTGGTGTCAGATTGGCACCATTTTCATTTAGGACAAAGTAGACATCATTCAAAGTTCTTAGGTGAAAACCCAATGTCATAATGATTCAGGGGAGTAGTGAAACAAGATTTTCAGGACAGCTGTCATTACAACCATCCTGGACGTACCACTGGTACTATTTTCATTTATGACCAACTGGGTATCATAAGAAGTCCATTGGTGAAAGCACCATGTTGATATAGCCATCCATTTGGGAGCAGAGATAGCAATATGTTCAAGATAGCCACCATAGCGGGCTATATTGAGAGTTAGTCATTTTCATTTAGGACCAAGTAACCACCAGCAGAACTCTTCTGATGTAAACCCCATGGCAAAATGTCTTTCTATTTAAGAGAAGCAGTGAAAACAAGTTTTTCGAGATGGCCACATATTGGAAATCTGATCAGCCCCATTTTAATTTAAGATCAACAAAACCTTATAAGAAAGTCTATTAGGGAAAATGCCATGATGATATGACCATTCATTCAACAGAAGTAGCAATAACAAGATTTTCAAGCTGGCTGCTGTGGCAGCCGTATTGGACCCCAGATCAGCACCATTTTCGTTTATGATCAAGTAGGCATCATAAGAAGTCTTCTGGTGAAAACTTCATGTCAATATGACTTTCCATTCAGAAGGAGTAGTGAAGAAATGATTTTCTAGTTGACTGCTGTAGAGGTCATATTGGACATCAGATCAAAACCAATTTCTTTAGTAGCAAGAAGACATCACAAGAAGCCTTTCAGTGAAAACTTCATATTGATACTACCATCCATTCTGGAAGAGTAACAGTATCAAGATATCTAAGATGGCCACCATGTGGTGGTCATATTAGATGTCAAATGAGCACCCAGTTCATTTAAGACCAACTAGACATCATAAGAAGTCTTTTGGTGAAAAACCCATGTCAATATACCTTTCTCACCTACCTACTAGTAATTTCCTGCCTAATATACCATTTTTGGAAATAATAATATACATTAAAGGTTGCAAAGGAGTGTGTGTGGAGATGTGGAGAGTGAATAAATGGCAAGAATTTGGTTATAGAAATTTTGGTTCTGTGCATTTTGTTATGTAGACTAAGATTAAAGTCTGCAGTTAACACAATCATACCATAAGTTTAGTTCTAGAAAAGGTCCTCAGTTAACAAAATCATACCATAAGTTTAGTTTTAGAAAAGGTCCTCAGCGAAGGAACGTTTCTCCAAAGTCTGCTAGGATCCTGTATAAGCTAAGGTCAAACATGCAGAGAGTGGGCATGTGGAACTAGCAGCATTAGAGTGGAAAGTAAAACTCCTCTCTTGTGATTAATTTTCCCCAAGTGCAGTTACATCAGATTAGGCCCTACAACACTGTTAGCTGCAATAAATAATTGGATGGAGAGATTACCAAACATTTGGAAATTATTATTACTATCATCCACATTCCAAATTTGTAATGTGGGTCATTAAAAATTTTACTACCCACCTTAGATCTGTGGACATCACCATCATCTGTCTCTCCAACCCCCAATAACTTTCTCGTCTTCAGACGACTATGCAGGTCCCCACTGCTGTGTTTTCTGCAAGATACAAGAAAATACACAATGTCATTAACAAACTTTCCTACAGAAGAAAAACAATCATACCAAACTCATGATTAATATCACAGAAGAAGCTTATGGCCTGACTGTAACTTGAACCTGAAACTTCCTAACTCCATATTTTTATGGACAGGCCCCAGGTCCGAATATCTCTAGATTGTGATGCTTGGCTGACAGTGTTTGTTTTATCTGTTATCACCTATGTTATCAGCAAGCGTGAATTTCACTCATGTCAAATATAATTGCTTTTAGACTCCCAGCTAACAGTGCAGTTATAATGCCCCTATTTCAGTTCCCTGTGTTTGAAAGCTAGCATTGTATTATGGGATTTCTATATTGCATTGGGCATAATAGATTGTAGGTCTGTATTTTGTACCAAAATAACATTAGCTGACTGGTGTTGTGATGTGTTTGATTGACAGGTGCTCTAAAATACATTGAATAGTTTTGTGACTGTTTACAAGAATAATTAGTTTTATCTTGAAGACACTGAGTATGTAATATCATCAAGAATTTCAAGAGGAAGAAATGGTAAGAATTCTATGCTACTTACATTCAGTATTTTTTAATATCACTTAGTGTATCACATACATACGCCTTATATTGTGAGCTTCTGTTTGATTTACTATATATATATATATATATATATATATATATATATATATATATATATATATATATATATATATATATATAATTGTAGAAATATAATAGCTTTATATCACAGTACGTAATTGTTTGCTGTTTAAAGTATCATATCAGTTTAAGTTCAATAACGGTTCAATAACAATAAGTTAAGTTCAATAACAATGCTCTCTCTAAAATCCACAAATCAAGAAACCCAGAGTTCATGTCGCTGTAATTCTCATGTTGGTCATTTATTTCTCTAATTGCAGTAAGAAGTACTTAATGCATGATATTGTCTATGTAGGTATATTAGAAGTGTATCATCATTAGATAGTAGTACTTTATTGTTTAATGTATATTAGAAGTAACACAGATAGAGACTATGGTAATTAGCATATACGTTTGTAAATGAACATGGAAGTTTGTAAAAGCATTGATAGTCATACAGTTGATCATAACTGACACCAGCCTTGTGTAAATAGCATTCAGGCAACAAGTTGAAGCAATTAATATAATGGTCATATGTGTTTGTTGTTTATATTTCTGTCCATCTCTCATCTCCTTGATCAGTCATAATTGTAGTCTTTTACCTTGCAATATATAAAATCTAGTACCAAAATTCTAACTTTATATTTTAAGCAAATATTTTGTTTGACTGAATTATTGACATCAGATAGTTAAATAATTTCATTCTTCAACAGGTTTCCATCTGTATACCGTCAATGGAGTCTCTATCTTTCAATAAAACAGAAGATAGAACTTTCATAGCCATAGATGATCTTGTAAAGCTCCTTAAATCTAACCATTCAATTCAAGATATGAAACAAATTGTGAAGAAAGAAAATATTTTACAAGAGTTACAGAGACATGATACTAGGATATTCCAGAGAGAAGAAGAAAAAATTGGTTTCGTCGTCGTATTTCTTTTGATATATGTTTCTTCACTATGATGACTTCCAGGTTTGCAAAGTGGTATGTGATGAACTCTTTTAACAACCAACACAGCCTACATCTTCAAACGAATCGAACAAATCAACATGGAACCTTTATCAATAACTAACGTCTGTTGAAATTTTAAGTTTGGGTCTGTATGAAGAAACAATCAAGTAGCTACAACTTGAGGGACGGAAGATTCCGTCTTTAATTTATGATTATAAAACACAGTTCACCGACAGCGAATGGAATAAAATTCAACTGTTTGAGTGGCACTATATTACCTTTTATAAGAAAGAAGTGTCAGACTATGAAGATGAGCAGGAAAGTAAATGGGAATCTTTGGATTATGTAATGAGTTGGCTGAAACGGGTAAAGAACTCAATCAGTTGTGCTTGAAAGTCTGTCAGTGGAATGTTGCTCGGACGTTTACTGCTGATGCAATAAATGGAATTACTATCCATCTGGAAAGTATCCATTGACATGAGAAAATAGAAACAAACACAGAAAATGCTTGTAGAGACATACCAGCTCTTCAGCTTCAAAATATCATATGTTTTCAGTGCACAACCGTGTGTGCACATAACGCAGGAATACACATTGGTATTGAATTACAGGAATTGCAACATAACGTTGAACATATGATGCTATCTCTCTGATAGTTCGTGTCTCCCTGAAGAAATGTCACAATGTATATGTGCTTGTCATCCTCTTCTTTCCCAAATGTTGCCTTCTGCCTGATGTGCGTTTTCTTGCAAGAAGTCATGTGAAATCTGAAAAACTCCGACCCCATTACGTGTTCTTTCATCTTGTCTGGCTGACACGATCTCCCAGAGGAATGCAGAGTTCTTAACTCCTTTTGCTTTCAGTGTTTTAAAGAGGAGAAACATTGGCTTGCGGACCCCTTAGATGTGAACCACTTTAAAATAATGAGAGAATGGTGCTCGCACGTTCCTTTAAAATTCCATTGTTTATTAGAACAAACACTACCGAATACAGTCTAAGGTGTCGATCATCCGATGATTTCTACACCTCAAAACTGACCTCTTTATATTGCCATTTTGATTCGTCATTGAAATACTTAATAGAAATTACAGTGGTCTCATACAAGATATCACAGATGAGCTGTTCATCAACTACTATAGCATCACATCTGCATTTTTTTCCCCATCACATCAGCTGCCAATATAGACCAAAGTCTGCGAAATGAAGACTGACGTCTCAAGAAAGCAGCAGTTCCAGAACTTAGTCACTATAAAACATACCTGAAACCATATCCACTATACTATGCAAAAGCAAGTCACGTCTCATCTTCTGAACATTTGGTTTGTCTCAGAGTCTGCTATCATTTATTTTTCATGGACAATCTTGTCCAGCTCACCATGAAAACAGACCCACAACCTGGTGAAAAGAGAATAAATTAGCTATGCACCCTGCCCATCACAATCAAAGGCATTCCAAAGGATTCAAATGATATATTAACATGGCATCTTACACTGTGTGAAAAAAAAAAGATTGTGCATGCAAGGAAGTACCACAACTGAAAAAATATTTAGAATGGTTGTCACGGAATGGAATAAATCCCTTTATTTATTAAATACATGTACTCGGGTTTCGTTTTTTGTGTACAACTATACTTATGTATATTGTACAATATTTCGAAACAGTGAGTTCGGTTCATCCTATGCCGCACGTGCGAAGTGCTTTCGATGGGAAAAACCGAATACTTCCAGCTCAGACGATGTAGGGTTGTATCGTCTGTGTATTAATGCCTCACCGTAAGACTAAATCTTTACATTACGGAACGTCTTGTCAGTGAACAGTCTACTTAAGGACTTGCACATCTTCAGCTGTAGAGGTATGTGAGTTATTTATTAATTTCTTATGTATATTATAAGTTATAACTGTTGTACTACTACGTTTATTTTTATATGTTTTCTAAGTAGCTGCGGCTAACGTAGTATAATGCAAATATTTTCTATTCTTGTTTGTGAGTTAGAAAGAGATTTATATTAGCAATATAAAGTGGCATTTTTAAGAAACGTTTAGTACCGTAGGATTCTTATCGGACACGGGTAGGTTCACTTCTGAACCTGTTTATTGCTTTGTATTGTTGTGCCGATAATGTAATTTGTATAGCTTAACGTATATAACGTCATTACGTGTTATCGTATGTGCCCGTGTCATGCATAATACACAGTGTTAGATTTACTTTCAGCTGATCGGAGTCGACGAGGTACCAGCTGTAGAGCTAACCATAGAAGTTGACCATAGCAGCTGTAAAGCTGAACCATAGCAGCCGTGGAACTGAGTGAAAGTGTTGCTGGTCGAGTAGCAGGTGATCGGGCGTTGCTGACCGATTGGTGGGCGTTGATTGCTTGATTGACCAAGGAATTGAATGGTGGTCGGTGACTACCTATAAGGCGGACTGCTTGATTGACAAATGTGACTGGTAGCCAAGTGTGCTAGTGACGGAGTGTTTTGTGTTACTCCATACATGTAACCTTTCAGCCGTGAGCTAATTTTGGGTTTTGTTATACCCAGTGTTTTCGGACCATAAAAATATTCTGCATGATATCTGTCCCTTTGTTTTCATCATTTTACTATTTGAGTATAGTACCTCATTCTTCGCTATTTGAGTGAATACATTTTACTATATGAGTAAAGTACATCATTTTAACTGTTTGAGTAAAACACATTATTCCTTTCGTCGTGTAAAATCACTGTGAATCATTAACCTTTGTCCTTTCACTGTGGTAGGTCATTTATTTTTATTCACATTTATGTTGCATTATTAGGTTCGTGCGGATTGTGTTAATTTTGTCCAATATTTGGATCATATACAGCACGTATTAATCAGAATTCTTTTCCATTCAAGTCATTCATCAATAAACATTGTATTTGTATCACCATCAAAAGTGTTCCGTTATAAATCCATAAATCCAACCCGTTTATCTTGTTACAGTGGGTGCTCCTAAAGATGACCTCAGACGAAGAGTGTGTTTTTGAACGTTTTCATCCATAAAGCCACATGGGGCTTGAAATACATCTGAACAAGACTTACGTCTTTACTGTCCTTCACATTCATATGCAGAGGGGCTGAGAAAAAAATTGTGTGAACAGGAGTTATCTGTCGGCCAGCTTGAAGTGAGATGGGTACAAATGTTGAAATAATTCTTTAAGAAAACATCCACTGAGAATAAAACATTTCCCTGCATACTGATATAATGAGGCATTGTGACGAAATTGAAGCCATCGCCGTTGCTGAAAGACTAGGAGGAAAATATTGATACAGCTTACTTCTAGCCAGTGTGAAGTCTTCACTTCCATTCTCATTCTTAAATGGAGCTTGCAGTTATGCTGGGTTTTGCTCGCGGTTTTTGATAGAACATTACAAATCAAGTCACTTTCACAGGCAAATGAAACATGCTCTATTCAGTATCTTCCACAATGGTAGTATTGTCAGCTTTGGATTAGACAATGCTCGAGAGCTTGACCACAGAAACGCAAAGAAATGCATTCGACCGGGGGGTCACACTAAGCAATGTAATGATAAAGATGTCCACAGTAGACGAGCAGAGACAACCGCATACAGTAATCCAGTCTGTCATCTCAGGAGAGGATGCTTCGAAGATTAAACAAAAGATGAAGAGATAGCATCTAAATATCAGAAACAGACATGGGGGAAAAGCCAGTGATAATGACTTGGCCATATTGTAAGAACAGTTGGTTTTATACATCAAAGAAAGGGAATGTCACTAAGTTTTGACCCCATTCTAAGAAATGTTTTTCACAAGGAGAATCCAGAGATGCAGCAAGAGATGTTAGATTCAACCACAGAAGAGATAGGAAAATTCATGATTCACAGATATGCAGCAAGAGAGGGTCTATTGAGTATGACATTTATTAACTGTCCTAACATTGAATCGACAAACGGACCCAAGCATCTCATTAACAGAATAAAAAGATGAAAAGGGTCAACGGCGCACCAAAAAATACACCATGCAAGAGCATGAAAGAGAAAAGCTAGGAGAAAAGAAAAAGGACAGTGAAGAAGATGACAACGACTGTGGACTTGTGGACTAAAACTTTCCAGTCAATCTTTAAGCCAGATGGAACAAAATCATCCACCAAAAAATTCAGCTGTGTGAAACGAGCTCTTCTCGAATTCATGAAGAAACTATCTGATAAACGGGTACCCTATGGCACATTTTATAACCTAGGTTATTATCCACAGGTGGGTCCACGAGCACCTGGATACCAATTGGCATCTTTACTAAGTTAGGTCGGAGTTTTCCAGATTTATCGCTTATCGTAACGGTATACAAGTTTTCTGCCAGTGCTGGTAAAGGCAGCACTCAACGTTGTTTTCAAGTTGGCAATCCTTGTGACTGAGCCTTAAGTACACATACTTTTACAGTGCCTAGGAGAGGTGTGTCTTTTCCTGTAAATAATTGACCTTAATCCTATAGCTTGTTTTTTTCCGCGTGAGAACTCTTTGATTGAGCTGCGACTTTGGTACAGTGACAAGTAACAGGGGGTGGTTATTTCATCTTGCTGCACAAATGACGTGTTCAGTTGCAACCTTTAATAAATTTTAGAAATTGCATGATCGAAGAGTTACTTACAAAGCTCAAAATTAGGCTATACATAACCATCCGCTTATGACAGTGAGGCCACGGAAAGCGAGTTAGATGATATTTATGATGACTACACCACGAAGATTTACTGGACAACGGTGGAGGATTTCAGAACTTTATTAGACAATAGGGATGAATTATTGGACTTTGTACCAGATGATATTAGATAGTGATATTTACAAGATACTGAGTGAATACAAAATGTTGACTTAACTTCATATTTGTACACATGTAATACAATTTCTTATTGTCGGGTACCCGAGTAACCGATCGCTAGAATCGATGGGTAACCGATAGAAGTTTTCTAAAATTTTGACAGCTTTACCACTTAGAAAACTTGAAGAAACAAAGTGGTACTCTCCTATGAACTTTTCCTCTCTCTCTCTCTCTCTCTCTCTCTCTCTCTCTCTCTCTCTCTCTGCTGATTCAAGGTATCATGGAAAGAATATGCACAGACGTAAAGTCTGAACCAGCACAGGTTATCCTAGAGAACACATACATTAGGCATTTATCTAACGTCAGCAAGATCTGAGTATATTCTAAATTTGGAGGAATAATTATAGAGGAGGACAAAACCTTTATTATTTATTCCAAAGTCATTTTCCTTGGTGAGTTCTGCTGAACATTTTTGTTTTCTTCTATCGCACGGTTTGACATTCAGTTTTTGCCTTGTCTCAAAGGTATTGCAATACAAATCGGGGCCGCATCAGGTCAGGGGTTGAGGGGGTGGCATGGGTTCCAAAATTTCAAAAGGGCACTGACTTTACTTGAGAGGGCACCACAGCAAACGTCTGTGTCTATTTAATCAAAGTGTGCATAATACCCAATAAGAATAAAACAATGGCCATATTTCAAGTGACAGTTGACTATGTGTGTGTGTGTGTGTGTGTGTGTGTGTGTGTGTGTTTAGCGTGGTAGCCTGGAGTGGCCCTGCAAACAGTTATATACAGTAAATGTCACATATACTGGAAGATGATATTGAAAATCTCATATAATGTATGATCTCATTTCTTGGCTAAGATAAACTTCATTTTCACTTCTCATATATATATATATATATATATATATATATATATATATATATATATATATATATATGTATGTATGTATGTATGTATGTGTGTGTGTGTGTGTGTGTGTGTGTGTGTGTGTGTAATGAGTCTAATTGGAGTGTGATTTGGATTT
>JAECUM010015891.1:0-45858 GCA_016617855.1 Megalonaias nervosa | reverse complement strand
ATATATATATATATATATATATATATATATATATATATATATATATATATATAACGACTGTGTTTCGCAATGTGACTTATGTGACAATCTTTACAGCTCCACCTTGCATTACTCTACCACTTGACTCAACCATCCAACAAGAAATTTCTTCAAACTCAGAAACAGGTTTATTATTGATATTGATATTAAATGATTGTAAACGCCTATTTATAGATCATTGCAATTTACAGACCTGTATCAAAAGTTATACACAATATAGATATACATAACATGAATAAATGACAAAGATTTGACGGTTAATGAGCAAATGACACAGATTTGACGGTTAATGAGTAAATGACAGACTTGGCGGTTAATGAGTAAATGACAGAGATTTGACGGTTAATGAGTAAATGACACAGATTTCGCGGTTAATGGGTAAAGGACAGATTTGACAGATAATGAGTAAATGAGACAGACTTGGCGGTTAATGGGTAAATGACAGAGATTTGACGGTTAATGAGTAAATGGAACAGATTTGAAGGTTGATGAGTAAATGGAACAGATTTGACGGTTAATGAGTAAATGGAACAGATTTGAAGGTTGATGAGTAAATGGCACACATTTGAAGGCAAATAATAAAATAACCATTACTTAGGAAATTCAAAATATTTATTATAATTGCTTTTTCTGTTTAAGAAATACGGGTTTTTATCTGATATAGGACAATTCCAAAAAGGAAAATAAAAGTTTCTCTGTTCACATTACAGAATTTACGCAGATAATGAGGAACAGTTTACATTTCTTTCAAAATGAATTGGCATTATTCAACCTATAGCGACAATTCCGGTGGCTTTAGTGGTTAGAGCGTCCGCCTCGGATGCGGGAGGTCGGGAGGTTTGAACCCCGGCCGAGTCATACCAAAGACTTATAAATATGGTACTAACAACTGCCTCGTTTGGCGTTCAGCATTAAGACTTTAGTGTTAGGACTAGTCGGCCTTGTGTCAGGACAATGTGACTGGGTGGAATATCATAAGAAGCTTTTGAAGACCAAGCAAACGAAAGGCATGTATGTATTCAAAAAATTTAAGAAATGTGTTGAATCTTTTAACAGTTGATAAGCAGATAAAGCTTAATTCATTAAACATAATATTAGAAGCACAATACACAGCAGTATTAAACAGCGCGGAAAGCTTCATTTAAATAATAATGGCAACTTGTTTCTGGACTGTGACATGTGGTTAAACGGTGCATTGGAAACCAAGGAAGTTTAAACATGCACGAATTATATTTTAGCTGGTTATCAACTGATAAAAGATTCGACACATTCTTTACATTTTACGAATACATCCTTTCGTTTGTTTGGTTTTCAAAAGCTTTTCAACTTTGCATAGGTCATCCTGTTTATCGATTAGTGGTACCTCTAGCCCATAAGTATGACCTCAGTGTCCAATTCCGTCATGTCTTCCAGTTTGTAAACTACATTAACACCTAAAATTACTGGTCATTATTTGAATATTTCCTCTGTGAAGTCATCAGTATACAAGTATCGTTATATTTCAAATTCTGATTCTGTCAAGTTCTAGTAGATACTGGTTGACTGTTATAAATCAGTTACAAGCTTCCTATCCGTTTTCGTCAATACTAAACTGATTATTTCACTTTTTAAACTGATCTTTAAGTATTTTTTCAATGCTTAAAGATACATATCAGTTTACATCTCACCTTTACGACTCCATAATGTGTAAAGTAAGCCATTTGCTTTATTTTAATAAGTGCATTTCCTTCTGCATTTTTCTAAGTAAAATTTTTACAGATGCTGATTATGTAAATGAAACGACATTGCACCATGCATCAATTGACGCTGATTATTACTCGTCAGACTAAAGAACAAAAGCACACACGAGCAGTTTTATTTTCGACACCATAAGTTTTCAAATTCACAAGAACTGTTTGCTGAAAAGAACTATTAAGACGCTATTAGAATTGTATTTTTGCGAACTATCTAAGAATTATGAGTGTATAAATATTGAACGTATAACTTTCTATGATAGTTATTACTAATACTACCAGAAGAGTTGAAAAAAACGCTAAACAAAGTGAAAAATAGATTTCAGTTATTACCACGCGAGTATTAGAAATGTTGTATTCTTAAGCAGGTATTTGATAACAAATTATTGTTTTTTCGTCTGAGTTCATGATATAATTTTGATAATATTCTTTACAATTTCCGTTAAACAAACAAAAATTTATAACTCTGTAGTCTCTTTTGAATCATCATATCTGAGATATTAAGTTCTTTTTATTATAACTACTACTGCAACTACTACTACTAAAAGCAGTGATGATAATATTTTCTTAGGAAAAGATACATCAGTAAGTACAAGACTGTCCTTCATGTGGAGCTACGATACGATATATAATAACAATACATCGTTTTAATTTAATATAACAAAATAAAGGCATTACTTTAAAGGAACAAGAGAATTGGATAGTTTTACATCAAAAACCAAGTTTTTACAGATTAGAGCCCCCGGATGTAATGGCTATGCAGCGCAAAAGCAGACAGGATGTAGAATATAGTAGGCCATTGAATTTTAGTCACAGTGAAAACAACGCATTATATAATTCTGAATTGTGTTACATCGTCAAAATGAAGTAAAATCATTATTTTCCCGTGGAATGAAAATTCGCACACTTTCTCTTACCAATTTTGTTTTGGTGTTTAGGTTGTCTATGAGCATCCTCCAACTAAATAGTTCATAGTTTGTTTCTTTTTGTTATACTAGGAATTGTGAAGCACGGACAGTCCCTCACTCACTTCAATGAAAACTATAAAGAAGACAACTTCCGTATTGATGTTCATGGTATTTCCACCGACTACAATGATCCATTTCAATTGATTCAAGCAGGTATTTATAACTGAGACAGAAGTTCGGTATTTGCACAACATATCCCGGATTTATATTCCTATGCCATGGTGAAAATGACAACAAGAAAATGATTACTTCCAGTGAATTACTCTTTTATTTTACTTGTTTTTATATTTTGCATTTCTGAATTTAATCTTAGTATATGCTAAAAAGTTAATAAATTACTCGGTCTTCTGTTTTCAAAAATATTATTTGCGTAAGACTTACCATCAAACTGGACGGTAATATTTACTCCCTGAAAAATATTCTTTAACATTCCTGACAAGATATATCCTGCAGATCATATTGTTTTTGTGTGGGAAGATATAACTTACATTCATAGCACAACAGTATCGATCTGCTGCTGATTTCTGTATCACATCTTTCCCCATTCTTCATGTCGGAAAAGTCGATCGAACGAGCGAGTCACTTCCGATCGATGGGACCAAACTATAGGTGGTGATTATACCATACGGCACTAAACAAAGGATATTTCACATCAATATCTAGAAAGCCTGTCCTTAACAAAGCGAAAATAAATGAATTCCTTTGTATGAGGGCTCAAGGTAGATTAGTTTTTAGCTAATTGTGTTACCCTCTTTAAATAAAGTCATTATTATTATTATTATTATTATTATTATTATTATTATTATTATTATTACTTTGCAATAACCTTTGTTAAAGACAGGCTTTGTATCTAATGATGGGCAATATCCTTTGTTAAGGACAGGCTTTCTATCTACTGATGGGCAATATCCTTTGTTAAGGACAGGCTTTCTATCTACTGATGGGCAATATCCTTTGTTAAGGACAGGCTTTCTATCTACTGATGGTGTAACTTTCCTTCAGCACCTATCTGAGAAATACAAACCTTCCTTTCAATAAAAAATTAAAAAATCACCTTAAATTATTTAGTTTTAGGAATAGCATATATTTTGCCTTGAATAGGAAAGGAAAATCAGTATCTGTATCGGCAGTTTGTACATGCACATATAACGGGAAAATGCTGTTAAGAAATACACTCGGCAATGAAAATATTTTAACACTGAATATATTCATAATTAGGATATAAGTTAGCATCACAAGTTTTAAAATGAATTTCAGTACGTCAATTTCACAAAGATGGAGTTGATCCGGACCTGCTGATGCTTCTGTTACACAACGGCAATACTATTGAGTATGCAGACCAAGTTCTCAGAAACCTGTCAGTGACAGTAGTGTCATGGGGACTTGTTCCTAGGAGCTTCCAGTCGAAGGTAATTAACTCGGTGTCTGTACCTGTGGTCTACTGAGGAATTGTGCCTTGGGGTTTCCTCCTGAAGGTAACTATTCATGCAATCTTACAATGTTGTTGTTGTTGTAGTAGGGTTTAACGCCATTTTCAGCACAAGATAGGCTATACATAGCTGCCAGTATCAATGGTGGAGGAAGAACCCGGGAAAACCCCGGAAAGAACCACCGACCCACGAGAAGCTACTGGCAAACTTTCTCATATACCTACATTGGCGGAACCTAAGACTCGAACCCACGCAGACAGAGGTGAGATGGCAATGATCCATAACGGTGATAACTTTAGACCATTCTGCAATCTTACAGTGATGCCAAGGTATATTTCTCTATATCTTCAACACTGCGACCAGTTTTTTGATATTTAAAAAGAATAATGTTTACTGATACATCGAGCGGCGTGGAGAAATGAGCATTCAAAGGTCTAACAACTGACATTGTTCTGATGAATTCATGCTATTGATTCTATATTTTGTAAATTTTATTATTGTAGAAGACATAAGTAAAGCTAGAGATAGAGGCCCCAGAATATTTCTCTACAAGACGATATTTATTGAAGGCACTTTCTAAATATGCAATGCAAAATGTATGTAGAAAAATAAATGTATACTGAAACTAGAACTATGTCAGATAAATATATTAAGATGATGGTACAAAAACGTAGCTGAAAAAAGGAGAAAAAAGAAAAAGAACACAGACAGGGTGTAGAAAGATAGAGGCATACTTTGCTAAACTAAATGTATTTTTAAAATGCAGGGTATATAAATATCTTTATATAGTGTATTGCACTAGATTTTAATAATGAAACCAATCTGTGTTCTCCCACGTATGATTATTATGATTGTATATACAATAACCTTGACAATTAACCTCGGCAATTAATTATATGGTGATTAACATTGGCAACCAACTTTGGCAATTGATTGTAGGGTTTCATGGTTAAGTTCCTATGGGCTTAATCTACGTAACAATAAAGAGCAACACCAACAAGTATTCTATAATTTAAAATATACATTTATTTCCCTGGAAGGGAGTCTACAGATATTTTGAAATTCTGAGAGAGTGGCTGGTGTAAGGTGAAGTTGGTTACATTTGCAACATGCACAGTTGAGAGAATGTTGGTATATCTCTATGTTACTTTCATGTATCTTGGTTGAAATTACTTTGAATATTGTACTTCTGGAAATTGTACATGATGTTAACTAAAATGAATGCTCCAAATTTTAAAAATAAATCAGCCTGAATTAGTCTACAGTTCAGTACTTTGCAAGTTATTCAAGTAGGGAAACGAATTTTGCCAGACTAGACAATATTAGCTTCTGAAAGCACAATGAATGAATTACCAGATGTATCAAATGTAAAAAAAAAAAGTTATCAGCTCTTTTATCACAATTTACCACTGAAGTCCAGGATGTGAAAATGACAAAGCGGAGCTAGCAGTTTTTGAAAATAGCACATATGAAGTAAGGACAAGCTGTATACTCCATAACCCATACTACACACATCAGTCATATACCAAAATAAAGGAAATTAAAGGTTCTTTGAACGATATCTACGATATATAATGTATTTTTTTAAATAGCTAGTATAACCAGTTAGGAAAACCGGGGAAATGGTTTTCCTCTAAAACCAAACCCTATGTAAAGTACGAAACTGTAGAGCGCCACCTAAAATACAAAGGGAAAGAATTAAAAATAACTTACAGTAGGGTATAAATTCCTAAAATCCCTATAATGTTATATCACTTACAAAGAAATCCGGAATTATTCCAAAAGCATTATGACTGAAATTTATCTTGTGCTTATGCGCTGACACCACAGAAGAATCATTGTTATAAAATCCTAAAGTCTTTAGTTGAATTCAAGATAAATCCAGAGAATATTTAGTCTCCAAAATATCCTTGAATATTTCATGGTAATCCAAGATATTAACATATACGAGTCTTTGAATAATTTCACAGTAATCCAATATACAGTACTGTCTATTTTAAACAAATGTTCCCAACTCTGAATGAAAATAGTACTACGTACAATACACGCAGTCTTCTTATAGTACACAAGCCGTTAATTGGATCTTAGATTTAAAACTGTCATTAACTAAATGACTCTAATAAAAACTATATTATAAAATGTTATACATGATATAGATATACTTAACAAGATATACTGTCGATTCTTTTTGTGAGAGAGTATTACATTTGCTCTCAATGTGAATAAAAAAGTGTAGCAATCATACGATTGATTCGTAGCTTATATCAAATTGCATGCACACAATAGAAATTGTTTATATGCTGTTATAAGTTCAGAGTATAGCCATTACCTTGTATTGAATATGATGAAGAAAAACGATAATTGCAAGAAGGACATTGTATAATTACTCAATAGCCATGAGAATAATCCTTGAGTTCAAGGTCCGCAAGTTATCCGATAAATTCAATATATTAACTCAATGCCCATGAGAATAATCCTTGAGTTCAAGGTCCGCAAGTTATCCAATAAATTCAATACATTTACTCAATGCCCATGAGAGCAATCCTTGAGTTAAAGGTCCGCAAGCTATCCGATAGATTCAATAAATTACTTAGTTAAAAAGAAAAAGCAGAAGAAGAAAAAGTAGGAATAGGAAGAAAAAAGAAAAGTGGCACAATACATTTTCTAATGAAGCATTTTGTTTGGTCTTCTTCATAAGATGAGTATTTTGCCTGGTATGGACGTTGATAATCCCAGTTGTGATGCAAATTGTAAGTCGAGTGGCTATGACTGTATGCAAGGCAAGAAAGAAGACGTCAACATATTGATTGATGCAGTCAAGCTGGATTTGCCAACTGCCGTAGCCGACCTGACACGTGTTCTTCGCTTGAAAAATGTCATCATTTTCCACAACAATCAGACAAGTAAGTGTCAAAACATATAACACGCAATGGACTGATGGGAATGTCCATTCATATGTTAGTATGAAATTATATAACATGCAATCGACTGATGGGAATGTCCATTCATATGTTAGTATAAACGTATTTAACGTGCAGTCGATTAATGGTAATGTCCATTCATATGCTAGTATAAAATTATACATAAACAAGTGGACCTTAAAGTTTACACGAAGTACTCTTTTGTCTGAATACCTCATTAGTCATGTGCAATGAAATAGTAGTTGATTGTCTTTGTTGCTACTCTTTTTGGTCGAGGAAGTAAATAAAGATCAGTTTTCGGTGTACTGATACCGGATGATATCGCATAAATAAATTGTTACGTGTAGGCTCGTACAAAAGTAACAAAAGAAAAGAGTTAAATCAACAAACTATGTAAATTTAACAAAATAATTTATTTCCCTAGAAAACAAGGTAAAAATATTAAATAGGACTTACGGTTTGTGAATATAATCCAAACATTAATCCTAGAAATCAAAATTATAAGTCCTATTACTAAAAAGTTCTAATTGAACCCAAATTCGAATCTTGATGAAGTTCCAATATGGAGGGCAATGACGTCCTCTATAACCAGTTTGTGTTGATGTGTCAACAGTTCCTTGTTGAGTCACCAAGAATATAATTCCGGCTTTTGAATTCCGAATAATTTAGTGAATGTCTTTGTCCAAGAATTTAGTTGAAGAAGAGTATTTTCCAGGGTGAATACATTATTTTAAATAAAAAACTCAGTTCAAATGGCAACAACAGGAATACCTTTCTGCCTGAAGGTATATTTTACGACTGATCAAATCCACTAGAAAATGTCTGTTTTAACCAGCGATTTTAGATCACATGATGGCTCACGTGGTCAGTTAACTTGAACAGCGCAGTAAAAAAAAAAATGCCAATTTGAACGTAGGCTAGAATAGCCCTATCTAACAATCAGATTCCCACACAGGAAATAAATTTAAAAATAAGACAGTTTACAACAGATTAACACGTGGGCTGAACATGACCTTGGTAATGACCAATCATTTTCACTCAATGTTTACAAAATCGGAACCAAGGTCAAGAACTAGGTTAACTAAAAATAAAATGTAGTAATCGAACTGCGTTGTTATCAGGTCAAAACAGAAAACTGAACCTTCCGAAAAAAGTCAAATCCAGTGAATAAAGTTATCATTACAATAACGTAATGAAATAAAAATAAAATAAAAGAAAATTTAAAACTAACACGCAAGCAATTAAATTACATATACGTAACAAAATGCATTCCATTGTTTCCACGTCAACAAATGGGGTTAGAAGAAATGGATTTTTGCGCAATCAAGCATAAACAGGAAAATCAATTGGACTAACTAAATTGACATTAACTGATCCCATCTTAGCGATGTAGGTTACCTTTATTCAAGTCGTATTTCAATATTCGCATAAATATAATAACTATATACATTTCTGTAAATGGAATTTAAAATGGAACCCATTTAGTTATAGCAACAGTTTGATTCCAGATAAAGCCATCCATTACTAGCCAAGCCAACATCTATACACATATGGATTTGCTTGTTGCAGTATTATGAATAAATAAATACCTTGTTTGATTTCACAGGTAGCATGGTTTATCTAGGTTCAAATATTTGAAGGACTGAAAGGACCTATCAGTGAACGTTACTATATCCGTTGAGCACGTTTTCTAAACTAATAGGTGCTCGTTGAATAATCCATATCTACTATCTATTGAATAATCCATATCTACTATCTATTGAATAACCCATATCTACTATCTATTGAATAATACATATCTACTATCTATTGAATAATCCATATCTACTATCTATTGAATAATCCATATCTACTATCTATTGAATAATCCATATCTACACTATTTCATGTCTTTGTTGACACAAGAAACGATGTTGTTAACTCCTTGAGGAAGTGCTTAATATTTCATTAGTTTCCAATTTCCTTTTAGGTTCCAAAACTCGTTTCCGGCTGAGTTTCAGATTTGATTCAGTTTAACCCACCCCGTCCCCCGTATCCTTCTTTAACAATGTTTCATTATATTCTGTCTTTAATGAATGATGTTAAATTCTTGTAACATTAAATGAATAAAAAACAATATTTTTATATGCCTTTAAAGAGATCTTGTAGGTACATCACATGGCAGTTTGCAAAGAAATTAACATTAAAGGCCACATTTATTCGTTTTTCTAAATGGTATTGAGTATTGTGTATCATCATTCATTGCGCTACTAAATTCAATTTTTCAGCTTCCGAGGCGTCCCGACTAATGGATATGCTTTCTGACAGAGACGTGTTGTTTATTGTAGTGAATGTGGACATGATGGATATATACACCTACATACATGACGTCTACCATTCAGTCATTTTAGATACTGGTCTCCACATGATAGTTGTGTGCCCACTACACTGCACACGAGAGGTTTTGTATCAAGTGGGTATATTTGTTATAAAGTGGTATTTCAGGCAGAGGTGGAAATAAGTGTACACCTTATGAAATAGTTTAGGACTTAATTATAGCAAATTGTCCCTTTAGAGTAATTTGTCTCCTTTGTCAACTGTTAAGAGTTACTTCTTCGTTATCTCAGCGAATTTAAATCCCAAATATAATGTACTAAGCTTGAAAATATACGCCTAAAATATTTTATAATTCCATTGATCCCAATCTAAACAAAATGTATCAAACAATCTAACATCCCCTAATGCAAAGCGACATAACCTTTTTCAAACTGATTTTTAGCCATGACTGACTGAATAATTTTTGAAAACCGTTGTAGAATGTAGTGATAATAGATATATCACTATCATGTACAATGTCTGAATATCATGAACATATTTTTTAAAATTTATTTTCAGTTTTATTCCTTTAATTGCTTTATTATTTATTATCGTTTTCCGAAGAATCTCAAAACACAAAATAAATATGGGACCTCGAGCAGCCGAGTGGTCTAAAGCGCTCACCGTTACGGATCACTGCCACCTCACCTCTGTCTGCGTGGGTTCGAGTCTTAGGCTCGGCTAACGTGGGTACGTGAGAAAGCTTGCCAGTAGCTTCTCGTGGGTGGTTCTTCCCAGGGTTTTCCAGGGTTCTTCCTCCACTAGTTAGATTGGCCGCCATGTATAGCATATCTTGTGCTGAAAAATGGCGTTAAACCCTACAACAACAACAAAATAAATAACTATGGAGAAATTAGATCTCCTTGACTACAACCTCGTTGTACATTAAATATGAGAGACATATTTCTATATATATGACTTAAGTTTCTTATAAAATAGTTTTATCCATTTTTGTATCTAGGCCCCAAAATTAAAGTCTATTAAAGTTTTATTTATCAATTTTCAGGAACATGTATCAAATAACTTTTGAAAAACCCCGGGCAAAATTAGACCAGGGATATCTTACTTTCGTGTTTCAAACAAAATATATATTATTCTAATATTTCCCCCAATATATCTACTAGAAAAATCAATCCATTTTGTCATTTTAATAAATTAAGACATCCCAACCTCTTTTTATTCTAATTGCATTAAAATCCTGAAACCATTTTCTAACTTACTTTGAATAATGATATGGTTTTCTAGTTCCTTAAAAAACCCCATCTATTATTTGTTCTTGCTTTGTTTTGGTTTGGATTATACCATGTTTCTGAGGAACTGATAATGAACCTGATGTATAACTACAACTAATTTTGATCTAAAGATAAATACCCAAAACAATGTAAATAAAAAACTTTACGGAACTCCATTTTCGGCTATTATGAACTTCTTTAATTACATTTGCTAATTCTTGATAAGTAATTTCACTTTCTAAACTTTGTGACATACTATTAGTAAGTTTACATTCATTGAGGCCTAAGTCAACTTCAAGTCCTTTCTTTTGCGAAACACAAGTTTCATCATTTTACTTACTGTATCATTTTTGTTGTGTTCTAAACAATCATTGAATCTGTATATTCATTTCCATCAATCAACTTAAACATTTTATTAGTACAATTCCTATTTTCTACAGTAAAGAAATATTTTTCTTCCCTCATGTCATAGTACCCTGCTTTTGATCTTAAAACCCACCCCTTGCATTTTCCTTGCAATTGTTCTTTTTACTTTCTAAGTCTTGTATTTTTTTCCACTACGTATGCTATAGAAAGCCCAATAAATTTCACGTTCCAAATATCTTTTTGACGTGTATTTTCTTCACAACGTTCTTTTCTTTTCTTATGAGAAGCATATTTTGTTGTGTTGCCTCCGATGATAAGTAAAATAATGTCTCCAAATATAACTGATCGGATGTAATGAGCTCAAGGTTATCAGGTTTAATATCTTTGACATCAGTTTTACCTGTTTCCAAATTATATGTCTGCCTTAATTCATATATTGTATAATTTACAATTTTATTATGTTCGTTATCGTTTAATAAGGAGTTATTCAACTTTCAACTACCTCAAAAATTATCTTCAAATTTCATTTCTAAAATTATTTCTGAATAATCGGATCAATACCCTGGCACAATACAATACGTAAAACATGCCCACTTAAATCACTCAAAGTCAACAAAAATCGAAACAAGCTTGTTGTCTAGGAATTTTCCTATGCCATGTAAATTTTGGTTTTGTTTTTCATTTAAGGCCCTCCAGATACCTAATAACTCTAAACTTTCGATCATAGCTACCATTTGTTTGCGAGCATTTATGTTATTTATGTTTTGACAATTTTCAAAATCCATTGCCATGTTCCATATCAAGATTTAGTCACCACAACTACCAGCAAAATCATTCTGAAAATCGGTTACATTTTACTTCAAATTTTCATAACATTGTATCTCACCATTTTATCATTATTCTCCCATATATACTCTTTCTTTGAACTGTCAAATAATTTCATATATTATCTCCTTTGCATCGATATATTTTATAATCAAAATTATATCTGATTAGAATCCCCTCCCCCAGTTATTCTTATCTGATCTGAAAATATCAATTAAACTTTAAGTTTTAACATATCACTCATGTTCTATAGTTATCTAAATGTCTTGATGACATATTATATTGTATTCATTTTCCTTACATGGTGAAAATATACTTCCTTTTCTTACTCTTGGCTAAGCCCCTACAATTTTGTGAAAAGATTCTTATATGACTATCCATAGAGAATAATTCTTGATCTCAAATCAGTGTACCAACTATCAGCCTGTAGTAGAGACAAAAGACCGGGATGAATACATATACATTTATCGATCTTATTCTGATAAGGAAACACCATCGATAATTCTGTGAAAACACCTTCATATAATAATCCATAAATTAAAATCAAAATATCTTTAACCTTTACAAAGCCATTCCTATTTATCATTTAACTATAATCTAAGATCAAAATATCAAATGTTAAAATCAAGTACAGCGTGTTTTATTTAGCACCCTTTTAACCATAAAGATTCCCCACCAACACCCACCACCCTTTCAGGTCTGTGCATGCTTGAATACTCATCAAAATCTAACTAAACTATTCTCAGATTCATCATCAGCTACATTTATAAAACTAACAATTATATTCATGATGGTAATATTATTGGCATTGATGTAATGCAGCTTATTGTTAATGATCTGCCTCAGATGCAGTCGTTAGTGTAAAACTAACAATTATATTCATGATGGTAATATTATTGGCATTGATGTAATGCAGCTTATTGTTAATGATCTGCCTCAGATGCAGTCGTTAGTGTAAAACTAACAATTATATTCATGATGGTAATATTATTGGCATTGATGTAATGCAGCTTATTGTTAATGATCTGCCTCAGATGCAGTCGTTAGTGTAAAACTAACAATTATATTCATGATGGTAATATTATTGGCATTGATGTAATGCAGCTTATTGTTAATGATCTGCCTCAGATGAAACACAGAAATACCTTTATTTGTTTACTAAACACCGGTCGAGCATTTCTATGAAAGGACATTAATGAATATTTATGCTGGCTACCAAACGTTTAATTATTATTGCCATTTAAGCAATGATAAAAACGCTACAAGACTCGAGTCCAATAACATCGATATTTATAATTGTTTACCAATTGACATGAGTTAGGCTTGAATACTTACCTGTTAATGATATATATTTTACTTTAGGTGATTGGAGTTTGAATTGCAGCACTTTGAAATATATTGTTTGATTCAAAATGCTAAAAACATGAATGCATAACATGCCATATATCATCGAAATTCATTCTTCCCAATGCGTGAAAATCAAATTATAACATGTATCACATGTCATTAAAATTGATATAAGAATCCTATTGTTGTATTTGTATCTGGCCATTCACTTAGTCAAATTCTCGCTGAAACCCGACTGGGAATATATAAATAATTAAGTTTTACTGACTAAAGGCAAACACATTTGACAAGAGGAATACAATCAAGAAGACGGAGTTGAGGAAAATTTCCCGATGGTTGATAGCATTATACTCACAGCCAGAGAATGTGTTAGCTGAACTTCGGAATGTAGCTGAAGATTTAGACAATGTTGCGGTCATCGCAATACCAATGGCTGTGGGAAAGTCATACGAGGTAAACGACACTTCTCCTTGCCTTTTTGCTCATGTTTAGTGTGATATTTTGTTTGTTATTAATAATCGCGTATAGTTTTGATATTTATAAAAAAAAAAAGTTGTCAAATGGATGCAGTTGCCGAAGAAGAGTCGCATGAAGAATAGCCCTGTATTATACAGGTAATATCAATAAAGTTCATATAAATGTTATATCTGATTGGTTGGGTAACTTTGCAAACTATAATGAAAACATTATCATAAGAAAAAGTGGATTTAATAGAAGTCGAATGATTTTTCTTTCTCAAGAAGTTTTTAACAGGCTTTAGATGACAAGCTGTGACACAGAAGCATGCAAAACTCTGAATATTTTTCAAGAAATGCTAAAAATAATTTTTTTGCGAAGAGTGTTACCGGTAGGACACAATATTACATACAAACTGAACTATGTTACCAGTTTAGTTTTAGAGAAAACTTGCACTCACAATTTACTTTCGTTATGAATTTTCTACATACAGCTATAAGTAAGATTGACATTATTTTCAGCAAAAGAAACATTAATTGTAGCTCTATTATTATTTTAAAATATTCTGTTGTACTAATTAAAGTCGAGCAAAAGAAAAAGAAACAGATAAAAAAAGAAACCCCCAAAACACCCACGCACTACAAACCTTTAAGTGCAAGAGCGCTTAAGGAAAGAGACATTGTTAACGAATTCAACCTGTACACGAATAATATCGAACAATGATTGGATGTGCCTCTTGTGCAATGACATTATTTAAGCAGGCGGATGAAAAGCGTGTTACGTTGTATCATAATGATAGCAATATGGTTGCTATGCAATATCGTGCAAAATGTGCAATGAATGATGCACACCATGTCATTGTTTTTCATTCAGGATATCCAGGGGACCCTTCAGAACATGCTGCAGTACTTGAACCAAAATAACATTGCAACATATGACTTGCAAAATGCGTCCATAAATTACTTGACTCAGGTATGCGTACTATGCAACAATGGAAAGGGAGTCTTAGATTATTACCTAATAATTAATGAAAAGGCCTGATTAAGTAAGTGCAGTCAAAAGTTGATATTCTTCAGTAGCATATATTTTCTTAAAACTTATGCATTGACTTTACATCTGATAAATCTTTTGTTGCTGTTTTCTACTGGTTTATATTAAAAATACTAATTCAGCTGTATAATTACCAATGTTTATTTATTAAATTTATTAAATACGATTTTAGGCATGTACTTTCATGACAATGGAAAATTGTATATCCAATACGGTAGTTAGAAAATGAAGTTTTATATCTAATTCTCGGCAAGTCTTCTAACTCTTTACTTACCTAAGTCACCACAAGACTACAATCGGAACTACTCTGATATACACCTGGTCTCCTAATACCTTAGTTATCTAAGTCGCCACCACAATCGGAACTATGCCGATATATCTAGTCTTATAATATATATATATATATATATATATATATATATATATATATATATATATATATATATATATATATATATATATATATATATATATATGAAACATAGTGTGAAATTCTTCAATGAAAGTTTGAAAGATATTTGTGTACATTTTATAACTTAGAAAAAGATATAACGAAATATTTTGGAAAACATTAAATAAACAGACCGTTGCCCTTTCCATTTCACTGTGTGATAGATTTTAACGACATACTAATAATTTTGAACAAGGAATTACAGTTAAAGTCCACGCTAATTCTCTTCTAGGAAGCGCAAAGATTCCTCCCACCGCATGGATGTACAAGGTTTTATATTAAAACATTGTTGTGGATGGAAAATGGGCGTGACTTTGCGACTGTTGGATACCTAGATTTGGAAGGAAATGTAGTTGTGACTTCGAGTATGTTTCCTAACACAAAGAATGGTTTTAACAAAAGGAAATTTGTAGTTTCTACGCTGGAGGTACATTGTTAGTTTACGTATATATTTTGAAAGCAAATGTTTCCTTGTTGGAAATTTCGAAAAACAGAAATCAATTTCAGCGATAAATTAATTCAAAAGTGGTTCTGTTAAAGTTTTATAATATTTGTAATTGCATATTTATGTTCATCGTCTCTGGAGTGTTAAATAAGAATGTCTCAGCATTGGACAATAAGGATTCAGTCTAAAACTGATTTGCTTTTTATTCATATTAAATATAAAACTTCCAACAAAGATGTAGTATTAGACCCTTTTATTCATATTAAATTTAAAACAACTTCCAAATGAGATGTACACATCTAGTATTAGACCTTTAATATTCTTGATATTTCCTCTACAAATAAACAGTTTTACAAATTATTCCTTACGATCAACGGTTACCCTGTAACACAAGGATCAATGGAGACTATCGTAATCATTGGGACTAAATTTTCCTGGGGACTGACTCGTGTGTTTTATATTCGTACACACAGTACACACACACAGCTCTGTTGCCAAGGTTTTTGTAGTCTTCATATCGGGTCTACATACACATTGCATGGTTTGAGATACATCTTTTTGTTCTTGCTATTTTAAAACTTTATAGTCGTCATATTTTTAAATGTAAATTTTCAACTGTTGTATTAAATATTTCCAGTGGGGAAAATTCGTAATAAAGGAGGTCAATAACGGAACTGTGACGTACAAGGGCCTGTGTATGGATCTTCTAGATGAACTGGCTTTCGGACTGAACTTCTCGTAATGAATAATGTTCATTTATTACAAAATGCACGATTTACTGAAGAAAGATGTCGATTTACGCTTGCATAAGCGACGGTGTAAAGTTTCACCGCTTACGTTTGTTGTATATTAACCCCGATAATTCGGTACAATATTCCCGATCAATATTATCCAATTTTTATCATGGACGTATAAATGATACATTCTTCCAGTCGATCGCCATATGTAAAGAGAAAGGAAAAGTGATAATGCTAAACTATCCATATAATCCTTCATATTCGAAGTGAGCCTTTGCTTGGGAATAGTTGCTGTGAGTTCCAAATGCACTTGTAATGTTAGTAGCAACAGCATTGTAGTTATTCTTAAAAATGTCATTCATGCTCACAGATGTTTGATCATAATTTTTTGTTTGTAGGGAAGGGTGTTCAGGCCATATTTATAAATTAACAAACAGTTCTGGACATAAGACGGGAAAGAATAAGTACTAAACAGTTGTGGAGAAAAGAAATCGTCACTTTGGGTAACACTCCAAATGTGCTTCCATGATGTATTATAAAAGGAGACTACTTATTTCCGATCTGCCATGAAAACAAACAAACAAACAAACAAACAACAATCGAAACTACACAGTCTGAATAAAGTATCACTTCGGGTTGTGGCCAGACAAGTTCTGTTAATTATGACCCATTTCTGATTATTTACTGGGCTGCTTAGCAAATAACGTTGCATTTGAGCCTCTCTGTAACTAGTTCCTTATCCAAGCAAATAACGTTGCATTTGAGCCTCTCTGTGACTAGTTACTTATCTTTCTTAATGGCATGCGCAGCTTGTTATGTAACGTCACATTTGGAGTTACGTTCCGAGACACAGTTCTGTAAAGAACTACTCACTCTTGTGTTATGTCCAGACTCGCTCGGTAAATAGCCACATAACATTATTTTCATTTTCGTCTTTTTTCCGATGGCAAAAATATTGTTCCATAATATTTCGACTTCAGTCTATTTTTAAAGACACACACACACACACACACACACACACACACACACACACACACACAATTCTGATTAAAATCAGTTTATCTTTAAACACCCCCCCACCACCACCACCAATCTGACTAAAATCGGTCTCTATTGTCCTACAGGAAGATCTGACAGAGACACATACAGAGTTTACCACATCGAGAGTGAAAAAGGAATTCATTTCTTTTTTTACGTAAACATTGGTTCGCACAATCACCCATCGAAACATTTGGTGTTATATAAGTCATGTGAATTACGTAGAGTTAAGTTACATGTTGTATCAGGAATAATCGAAATTTCTTCATACCTCTTCCACCTAAGGTCAACAACGATTTCTTTCACAGCATATATAATTTTGGACACATTTCTACTGCTTATTCTAATCCAATAGCACATAGCGTGCCATTATGAAGAGCTACCAAACATTTGTTTGGCATCTTAAGTTTTGACTTATATTGATGTCTGCAATTCTTTCCAGTTATGTCATCACCGAGCCAGCCGATGGCAAGTGGGGAGAAGACAATGGAAACGGATCTTGGGCTGGGTTAGTTGGACAGCTTCAGAGGGAGGCAAGTTTGCAGACATTTTAATTTCTGCTTTACTGCTTAACACAGTTCGTGTCATTGGACAAAGAAGGTACCAACAAAGAACCTTCAAACAGCAATGGCTTCTATTCCTTTCTGTTATCTTATTGACAACTTATCGCCAGGTATTTTTTGCTCTTCTGTTGATTGTTCGACCACACTTCATTGCTCTTCTAACATAAATTTTCTAAGTAAAATTATTTCGATTCTCTCTGTCTTGATTACGAAATTGATATTATTTCCGCCGCTTTCTACCTCCCTTTGCTTCTCCTCCTCAAAACACCCCATTACACAGGTGCATACATCTTTTAACTATGATATTTTCCCTCCTCTAATCACTCCATCACGTATGAATGTATATATAAGGAACACGGTGTATCTTGCCAAGATCACATTCGTCAATTAGAATTCGGAATTTAAATATCACTACAGAAGGGCAAATGGAAGGACACTAAGTCACACGTATAAAGTGGTGTTAAAAATGAAAGTAGGAACGTCTTGTAATTATATTTTTAAAACATGCCTTTGACATATTTTTCAATTTACAATTCTATCTAACAACCCAATACAAAATGTACGTAAACCACTATCCGTTAGTTTACTAACAGATCGAAAATTACAATTCAAAATCAGTGAGTTAGTAACAAATTTATATACTTTTTAATTTAAAACGTATTATTACAGGAGGTGGATATGGTTGTTGCACCCTTGGCCGCACAGAAACAACGCGAAGAAGTAATGGACTTCACATACGCTTTCTACTATGACTACACGTCGGTGATTCTTAAAAAGCCAGACCCTAACAGAAACAAATGGCTCACACTTATTGACCCCTTCCGATGGGAGGTCCTTGTGGGGATAATTACTTCTGTCCCTGTGATGGCACTTGTTTTGCGAACCCTCGAAAAGTTTAACCCGTATCATAGCAAACACGAGTATCAACTGGATTCCACTTTTAATCAAGGCAGTAGAGATGGGAGACTAGACAAGTATCAAAACGCGATCTGGTATCTGTATGGTACTTTACTTTCAAAAGGTGAGTGCCCTTTCACATTGACGACGACTAATCTATCTGTTCTTACTAGAAAACTACAATCATTTACGTGAAATATTTGCTCTGCGTCAAGTATTAATTTTGCAAGGTGCTGCAGGAAATATTGAGGAGAATGTACCCTATATTCATATAAGAAATGACACCTGAAGTA
The DNA here is from genome assembly GCA_016617855.1 of Megalonaias nervosa. Lineage (NCBI taxonomy): Eukaryota > Metazoa > Mollusca > Bivalvia > Unionida > Unionidae > Megalonaias > Megalonaias nervosa. The sequence continues at coordinate 26,712 of JAECUM010015891.1, read as the reverse complement.
CTTTAATGAAATTATAGTGGTCAATGTAATGATCGTACTTGCAGTACCGTTGTACATCTCACTTTCAAATAATGTACATGTATTTAATATCCTGTCGGGTGTTAGGGATAAAATAAAGCAGTATAAATCTACCAATGCATGCAAATGTTTGAAAGGATTTAGCAACATTCTAGACTTTTGTAATATACCATTCCATCGCTTCCACTCTCTCAACAAAAACAAATAACAAATTTCTGCCATTCTTGCTTTGAAGCTGACAGCGAGACCCACTTGCATTAATTTCATCATACCACAAGTGCATACAGTTAGGCTTTACATGCTTCGCACAAGTTTCTTATTGAGAGATAATCCAATCCATGAACCGATATATTATGGCACTGGGATTTCCTTAGTGCTAGAAATCCAATTGCACTCAACAATCACAAATAAAAAATCCCACATCTGCTCAACACGAAAAAAAAATGCTTCAAGCAGAAAATTTGACTAACTTCTACTGCCCACATGCCACTATTGTTCTTTATTTAAGTCTAAGACTGGTGTAGTGAAAAGTGGCTTACGAGCTACCCAAACCTTAAGTAAATAATTTGTATGGTATTGGATAGGATTTGCAGTCCAGAGCACGAAACCGGAGATACACCGGTCATTTTCAAAATAAGACCATACCCATTATCACAAATCTGTCCGGATGGATCAAGCAAAGAGTCTTCTTAGGAGCCATGAATACATGTCTCTTACAATGAGGTGCAAATATACACTCTGCACATCACCAGATGATACCTCCAGAAGAATTTATTGTACAGTGCACTAATACTGAACTTAACATTATTGGGATGGGTAGCGGGGTTTGTGGAAATGTTTCCGACAGGGAGGAGGAAAAATGCTCGGATTAACCACTTTGCTAAATTTGGAGGTACATATCAAACCATTGAGCTGAATAAAGAATAAAATTGGAATCACTTTCGCATATATCTATCTATGTTGCTCATTTTATATCTTTATGTCCATTTATGCACACACTTGTCTTCTCAGGAGGCGTAATTGTGCCATGTTCAATGACAAGCCGAACATTCCTTAGTTTCTGGGGTTTCTTTGTCATCGTGGTCATGGGAACATACTCTGGGAACCTTACAGCATTTCTTACTGTAACCAAGTATCGTCTGCCGTTCGAAACTCTAGCCGAGATGGTGGAACACAAAGCAGAATGGCGCTGGGGGATACTTGGAGGTTCCATATGGTCAACTTTGTTTAAGGTTAGGATATCTTTTTACAATATATATATATATATATATATATATATATATATATATATATATATATATATATATATATATATATATATATATATATATATATAGCGCCTTAAATCCTTCTGTTCAATCCTGCATTCTTAGTACCTCTATATGCCTGTCAAACGATCCATCCAGATATCCAGCAATCTAATCACGAATCAACCCATCCACTCACCCATTCATCCGTTTATCTTGAAAAGAATTCATTTTAAAAATGGCTGAATGCAATAAAGAGTTTCATGATTTGACGAATAATCTCCACATAGTGGCCTGAAACAAGACAGCGTACGTTGTTGAATTACAAGACTATTACTATGTATATCTGTATTTTTTGTAACTCCTGGTACATGATTTTATCTAATTTTTATGATTTTTATTCATGGCTGTAAACTGTACAGAATATCTTTAGTTAATTGTGCCTACGTGACCCGAATCTCTTAAAAGCATAGTACTGCATTGACTCTATAAATAGATACTTACGTATGTGTTGACAATTAGTAATAATAATCTTAATAATAAAACTTAAATGGCGCCTATGGCTTAATTTTTCGTTGGCTGATGGGGTTCAATGTTTCTAGGAGGATTCAGTAAATTTCCATTGGCTTTACTAGGTCACATGAATAAGCAAGTTTGGCGCAAAATCAGTAGTGTATTCTGTCACGTGGGGTCTATTGGGGGGGGGAATTCAATCGAAATAGACAGAGTATATAAAGATAGAACTGAGTAATCAGTTTCATTACGATTTTGGAGTCATTCACATCTCACATTACAAAACTTAATGGTTTTTCTTTTTTCTATTACTTAGTTTATGACCACAGAATCGTAACACAATGTTTTCATAGAAGTCATGCTATTAAGTTTTGATACAAACGTTTTGCCCGTCAGTGAACAATGATAATTGCGTTAAAATTGTAAGGAAAATAAAATTCATGTGGAAACTTCAAGAAGTAATTAATTTTAGTGTTCAGTTTGAGAGATGTCAGTACTCCGCAGAAAAACATGCTAGACACAATGCTATACATTTTGAAAATAAACGTAGTATGATCATGATGTTTCTTTTCTGTAGTTAAATCTGAATAGTCTGCATTTAAAAAGGCCTGTTATTGTAAGGTAGAACCAAAACGCCGTAAAATGTTTAATTGATTGCCTTCAAAAGACAATTTAATTTTGTTGACAAGCTAGGAGAAACTTCGAAATTAAGCGCCACAATATTTTACTGATCTTTGGATGGTATAGAAAGGACATTTTGCCTGAAGGCGAGATAAACTGTTGAATAATATTCAGATATAGAACTGCAGAAATAAATAAACATATGTGAAACCTCTCGTCCTGACCGGGTAAAACTTCGGTGGGTCGGGTAAAACTTTGTTATGTAGTAGTCCCTTGCCCTGGGCCGAATACGTGCGCATTTACGTCTCAAAAAGTAAATCTCATTTTATTTCTACAATATCTTGCATCAAATATTGCTCATCACTTAACGTTTAGCATGCGTCAATTTAGATTATTTTTTAAATAGAATTTGCTGCTTGTTATCGATTTATAATATGTCCAAAAATGAAGCTGACTTCGTTTTCTAAACAGCGTTATGTACTTTTAATTGAATTGCGTGATTTCCCATTGTCAATAAATCAGGCTAGGAGTTTGGGCCTACCTGACTAATCCAATTCTTGTTAAACATATTTACTTGGATCTGACTTCAGTACATTGGTTATCCCCTTGGAAATTCATAGTCTACTTGATATTTATCATGTTTTGTTTTTTTATTAAGATGTAAGTAAACGACCTGACCTTATTTATAACTTAGAATGTTCTAGAAATGAAACTTTAACCCTCATTCTGGTCCTCGTATTATGTCATAGGTTTTTATATTAAAGTTGTTTACATCAGAATTATTCATTCATATTTTAGCATCTGTCTAATGAATTCAGTCTTTTAGATGTGTTCAGTTCTAATTTGAAAGGATATATATATTTTAAAATATCCGGTGAAATTACAAAATGCTAATTGAACTAAATCACTATTTTGGTATTATTGTGAATTCATATAAATACACTCAGGATTATATTACTGTGTTAAATCGATACTTTTGCACATCGGCACATTTCAGATTATTGGCAAATCAGCACATTCAAGATTGGAATTAATTCAGAACACCACTGGAATTCATTTAGAACGCTTTATACTTTTGGACTCGTGATATAAATTTAAGGACTGTTTGGGACTCTATTCACAAAACTATAAGTTCCTTTTAAATTGTCACTTTGTATTCTAGGGAATAAATTTGTTGAATTTTGCTAAAATTGTTCGTTTTCCGTTTTTTTTGTTTTGGTCTTACTTAGTTTAAGACCACAGATCCGTAACAGCAGGTGCTCGATATAAGCTTGATACTAAAATGGGTAAAATATTATGTTACCGTTTCAACCCAGCCCTCATTTTTCAACGATGTTTACATTTACAGTGACGCTTTTCAATGGTATTTACATTTACCGTGACACTTTTCAATGGTATTTACATTTATAGTGACACATTTCAATGGTAGTTACATTTACAGTGACACATTTCAATGGTATTTACCTTTACCGTGACACTTTAAAGTATTTTAAGCATCATTATGAATTAAATATATCACAAGTTCACTGATGGAGAATGTCATGATGTTGTGATTTTTCGTCTGGTCTGACATCGTTACACTCGCCCATATTAGCAGTATTTTCAATGCTGAAACATTATTGATACATTGTCGCGCGAAATAGAAGACACCAACATATAGTTCTAGAAGTATGTAATTACCTTTCACAAGAAAAATATTGCTAATTTACATTGGGAATAAGCATTTTAAGTCTCTCAGCCGATTTCCACCAGTTTTAAAACAATGTATGTCATTGTAATCTATTTATAATGTGCTAAATGTCTAAATAGCAACCGATAGGTGGAAATGTAATTGGTGTTATGTCTTAGGCATGTTCCAATTCCTTTTAGCGAATCAGCGATCTGTCCTTTTATAGTAACCTTGAGCAGCTATGTAAAATGGAGGGTTCACTAAATGGATCATTTAGTACAAAAGTTCGTGGAAATTGAGGAAGATAGAATTCTTTCAACTGCAACTTACAAACACGCGTCTTGTGAAAAGCGACTATATGCTGAGAGAAATATCTGCTGGTGTGTTTGCTTTGACTTGACACTAGCAGCAGGGAGGGTGAACAGACCAAAATTATTTTTAAAAATAAAGCTTCGTACGGAGGGATGAACAGACCAAGTTTTAATTTAAAAAAATAATAAAGCTTCCTACGGAGGGGTGAACAGACCAAGTTTATTTGCGAAAATAAAGCTTTCTACGGAGTGAGAAAAATACAAAGTGTCACCGAGACCTCTAACCATGTTTACTTTTTTGTGTGTCAAATATATTTACTGGGGTCGTCACCCTCCCTGCTGCTGCCGTGTGTGGTAAAAAAAGTTATTGGTCTCTCAACCAAAAATTTTATCGAGACCTATGCGATATCGCGACCGAGGATCATTTAAAATTTATAGTGACAAATCCATGATGAATCGCTTACGCTTTTGAGAATAAGTTTTTAAACTTAATCATATCCATATCACCTGAATACCATGTCTGGTGAATATTTCTTAGTGTGTGGGTATCAAGTCTGCTAAATACAACTAAAAAATTAGTTATCTCTAATCACTTCAGGTGTATGCGTATATCGCTGAGTAACATATATAATATCGGTGTTTTTGTGTCTGCCTCGGAAAAATATCCGAGCTGGATTTGATTGTTTGTCTAACATCACATCATCGTATACAACAAGATTGTTGATGCCTCCCTCACGATCATCCACTGACGGAGCATCATCAATATCGGTAGGTAATGAAGTCAATAACATCATTTCCGTCCTCGTCCAACAACTTTGCTTCTTCATTAAAATCTTGAAGCACGTTGTAGCATCGCTGATCATCTGCAGATGGTGCCACTAAATACAACTTATCCCACTTAATCCATTTCATTATCAGATTAAGTAACAATTGTGTTTTACCAGAACCATATGGACTTATGATAAATGCTCTGATGGAATTTGGTAGCGCTGGATGATGCTTGAGTTTTTTCCTTCTTTCGTGTCGCTGAAACATCATTGATATTCATGTTGTAGGAATATATAATAATTATATGAATTTATATTGTGTTCGATGCAGAGCATCAACCCCCACCAGTGGATTAAAAACAATAACGAAGAGGAATAAAAAGCGTGCACTTACGGGCAAGTCTGTGAAATGTGGTACAAAAATATAGATTTATTTCTTATGAAATAGGTGGAGATATCGCTGCTTCACTGGGAAATTTACCAGGAATTCCTTGGGCTAAGTATCCTGGCGAGAAGCAACTTCATGGATATAATTATTGTGATCCTGGAACCCGACTTGATATCCGACTTGACGAGAAAGATCAACCAAGATCTGGAGAGTATCCAATAAATGCGATTGATCAAGCGTGTCACGTTCATGATGTCGCGTATAAAAATCCAGATTTACAACAGCGCCATATTGCAGACGTGAAGTTGATTCACACTCTAAAACCTGTAAAAATGAAATCTCAGAGAATCGCTTGCTAATTTTTTGATACGATCTGCGATGAAAGGTAAATTAATGCTAGGGGCTGGTAATTAGTCGGCCAATTATTATTATAATAATGGAATCGATTTATTACAGCCCAAGAGGATATTGAAGGGGTAGAGCAGCGATTAGTAAACTTGCTGATGCGGCAGGTGTCGCACGTTCTGTTGCAGCAGATTGGTTAGCAAGACAGGCAATATGGCAAATTTATCTACCACCACCTACAAAAATTATGTACGCACATTTTTGATGTCAGCACTCCATTGAGGTTCATCAGGCAGATATTTTGTTTTTAACACACGATACTATTAAAACTGGTAGGACTCATTCACGCACATACAAATACGCGTTAACTGTCGTTGACGTTGCAAGTATATATAAAGAAACAAAACCACTATCAGCAAAGACAGGAACTGAAGTTCCATCTGCGTTTGAACGAATTTATCGACGAGGACCCTTGCGATGACTACAGTTGCTACAGGTTGATCCTGGCAAAGAATTTCTTGGTGCAGTAACATCTCTGATGAAACAACATAACGTCAAAATCAGACGAGGGCACACCGCAATTGATCGTGATCAGGCAATCGTTGAACGATTTAATCGAATACATGCTGAGCGATTGTTTGGATATCAATATGCGCAGGAAACATCCTTGAACAAAGTTCAGGCGGAAAAGAGATCTCTTGAATGGGTTGCAAGACTACCAAGTGTGAAAGCTGCGTTAAATAAGGACATTACTCGAGGAATTTCTATGACCCCCATCAATGCAATCTTGAAGAAATGCATACCAGTAGAACGACGCGACTCTTTATCAAAACAACCAGTACTAGGTAATGTGACTGTCATATATTTATATGAGCCGGGGGAACTTGAGGGAGAGGGTTACAAAAGAGCGACTGACCCAGTCTGGAGTGTAACCACACATAAAATTTCCAGCTTGGTAAAATCCACGGGTAGGCCTGCACTCTACAAACTAAGTTCAACTACTCCTCAACAATTACAAGTAATTCCTGAAGATACACAATTACCACCGCCTTTACTTTTGTGAAGGATGATTCGTTAGCGGTAAGGCACTGCCTCCTCGACGTCGATTACACTCAAGACCGGCCAGCATCACATTTTCGCGTGTGTGGCCGAGACTACTATTAATTCTATCCACGGTAAATTGTCGTGGGTCATTAGAATAATACTGCCACAACATTGCTGTGTTACAGCAGACACAGTAATTATTTTGTTGTTGATTCAGTGTCATGATAAATTCAATATCAAGATCAAAGTCTCGTTTATTTTTTTGTAACACCGTTGATAACCAGCTAATTATTTCCTTACTATATGGTCGTTAATTTCATGAGTTTGATTATTATTCCTTGCGCAGTCTATAGTTACCCTCCGTAACTGAGACATTCTTCTGACTCTCGACACCACTAGATAAACTAAATTTGACCATTCAATACGATCATCAACAATCCAAATATTAATATCCGAAATAGTTAATCCCTGTGATGAATGAACAGTTATAGCATATTTTAGAGTCCACGGAGATTTATCCATCGTTAACGCGTTGTCAACAACATCAACAGGAACCAAAACAATATCATTAAGAACGAGTTTTTGTTTCCTTGGTTCTACCCCTGACTGCGTCAGGGGTCCTGGAATTTCAATATCGACATTTTGTTTACGTGTATCTGCTGGGCGATAACACAATGGCAGAGGTAGATCTGAAAACTTTTGTTTATGTAACAGAAACAATTGCTGCTGAAGTGAATCACAAACTATCTTCCGACTTGCAACTATCAAATCAACAGGCCTCCACAAATTCCAAAAATCATTCATTGCAGTCTCTGGAATTACCTTACGCATTATCTCACATTGAATCTTATCTGGCTGCAGTCTGATTAATTGTTTTAACTCTTTCAGCGATTCATCAATAGCTCTATGATCATCAAGTATTTCCTCATAATAATCTACGATTTTTTTAACCAATCATGTGGCGATTCACCGACAAAAGGTGGTGGTTGACCATTATCACTACACATGATAACAGCAGTATTACGAGTCAATAACCAATCAAGAAACAGTTTTAATACGTCAATGGATACCGTGCATATCTCATCCCAGATAATAATCTTAGGAATATATTTCTCACCCATTCATTCAGGTGTCTACACAACTCCCTTCCATCGAAAGAAACTGTGATAAGTATGAGATTTGACACCTCTTTCCTTCATCTCTCTGGCGAGTCTATGTGTAGGCGTCAAAACAACCATATCAAAATTCCGAAATAATTCAATCGCACGTGTTGTTTTACCAGAACCGCCAGGTCCGTTGAGATAAACGACTTTATGTCTGGCCACAGGATCATATACGGATGGTGGTGATGACAACGCTGACATTTGACTATTTTTATAACATATCTCCCCAGATAGATCTGGGGATCTATAATCAGCGGATTCAGAATAACTAAATATCTTTTCTCTTTTTATTCTCCATTCGCTCCATGATGCATCAACCCGATCTGTAATTCATTTAGCAATCCTGCATATTTTCTATCCACATAAAATGCATCTGTGGCAACTCTAACCGCGGTATCAGGAAATCTATTTATCATCGATATTAAGTTTATCAAAACATACGCTAGCATTGAAGATCTTAAATGAATGAATTGTGGTGAATCGCCATCAATGTAGCTCACAATTGTGCCTAGTTTGGTTCCATCTGGTAGGTTAACATTACTTCGACTTACAAACGTATTTTTCCTTGCTGTATCAGCAATTGTAAAATCGAGCTCAGTATCGTCGATAATTAATCTTGTACAATGTCTTTTAAGATCATACGATCCTCTTTATGTAAATTTACCAATTATTTTTCTGCCAAGATCTTTTGCAATTTTAGTTTCGTATTCTACATCATCTGGAATACGCCCAAGGATTTAGTCGAGAACAGATCTCTCAACGACAGCGGGTTTCGGCAGCCAATCTTGTTTATGTGGACAGACGATACGATATTATTGCTTCACTCACGGTTAACGATAGTCGTCTCGTGTGTTGGATGTCCAAATATTTTGAAATACTAAGAACATTCTCCCATTCCAAGAAAACTTCCGGGGTAACATGCAACCATATCATTTGAGATAACATCCTCATAATCGTATTTAGCATTCCACAATCCGCCGTGTCCGTATTCGACACAACTGCGTTGTGCATCTTCAAGAAATTCAAGCCGTGTCGGTGTCGGTTTCCATGAATTTTCCTCCTGAGCAAAGTGAGCAGCAACTGACGGAACGGTAAAACAATTACTGAGTAATCGTTCGACATCAACGGTATATTTTAACGCAAGATTTTTTATTTCGTCACAAAGAGATTCAGTAGGATAAATAATCTCCATTAGGCCGTACAAACTGATCATAATTTCCATATTCGAAACTTTTAAACAACCACAAGGATACAGGATCGCTCTTACTGATATCTTTAATAAAATAAAAAATATCACCGTCATAAAATTTAACAGTTCGAATTCGTGGAAATAATGTTACGTCCGACGTCCACTCCTGCGCGTTATGATCAACGATTTCTATCGAAGCTCCCTTTCATTTATATTTTGATTCGTACAAAATCTCGCCGGTTAGTGTCTTTACATTTATTAGAAATTTTTTTTTTTTTTTCAGCTGAGCAATATCTTTGATCATAGCTCCATTTTCATTAACGCGCTCGGCCCATGCATTTATTGTTTTACGTCTCAGATCTGTAAAACCATTATCACGTATCGCGTTTGTAAAATGTTCTGTAACTCGCTCATCAACAAGGTCGAAATTTTCATCGGCAGGTGGTCATGAACGCTAGGCTTACCATTCAGCAGATATATCGCATAAACAACTGCCGTCACAAGGTATGCTCGCTCATAATATGGTTTGTCAATACCAGTCAACATTCCTGGTTTGGAATTTTTATTTAGCATGACAACACCCCCTGCGCGGTGTGATTCTCTAACAGGATCACGTTTGTCACGGATAATCCATGTCACGGCGTCGACGTCGTCTACCGCAGCGATAAATTTTATTCTAAAATGGTATATTTGTTCGTCAAGATAATTAATGATTGTCCTTGCTCGCCGGTCATGCATTGTAGAATCATTTTGGGGGTTATCGTCTTGCCTAATTTTGAATGTTTACCACACATGAGCCGCGCCATCGTTGCCAACTTCTTTTTTGGCTTCACGGATGCTATCAGTTAGAGTCTGATTCGTCAAATTAACCAGAGCTCGTCTCGGGAAGCCAGGGGTTATTCTGTCAAGATCGAATCCCCCATGACAGCCTTTGATCGCAGATAATCTTGTAAATTCTTCCATCATATAATTAAGGCAAATATATATGTAAATTAAACTTTAATATAATATACAATGATTCAATCAAAGAATAGTTGCAAATGGTTGATGATTGTATCCACAACTCCTTGTAATAAGGCCTGTGTAAATGGATTCTGTGGATACCATCTACAGAGTGTGCGACGAAGGAGTCTAGGACCTAAGCCGTGTTTGAAATGTAACAAAGGAGTCGGGGGGAAACGCAGTTGTGTGTGGACTGTGGAGGCAGAACAAATACAGAGCTTTGCAACGGTATTATGATAAAAGAAATGATGGTAATAAATCTACTATAAAAAGCTGAGGATTATCTCGCTAAATTTTTAAGCTAGCGGAATTCTACATATTTTTTTCTAGTAATAAAATAATAATTTAGACAAATAATATTTACTATATAAATGGAGCAAGGAAATAATGCCAATGATTTTGTGAAGCATCCCATCATAAAAAATTATAAGGCATCTCGTGCTGGTGTAATTAGGAGCTGTCGAATGAAAAGAGGTCGGTTCTGTAAATAATGCCGGTTATCTTATGTTCAGTGTTGGGAAAAATGATACCTCTGTCACAGATTTGTGTACGAATGTTTTTATGGTCTGATTGATAAAGGTTTTGTGATTGATCACATTAACGACCAAAACCTTGATAGTTCTTTAAATAAATTGCGGGCTATTACAAGGAGTCAGAATTGTGAACTTGGAAATACTGGAAAATTGAATAAATCTCCAAAACCAGTTATAGCTGTAAAGACAGAGACGTGGGAAGAAATATAATTTCGATCGATATATGCAGCTGCCACATATTTCTGTATTTTTTCAGCTTCGATACAACATGTCGCAGATACAATAACCACATCAACATTTTCAAAGAAATACAAACAAAGCATAATATTTAAATATCTCACTCCTGAATTTTACGATGAAGTAGAACAGAATATACTTCTGAATTTTACCATGAAGTAGAACAGGAAAAAATGCAGTGAAGGGACATAACTCTGTCAGGTAAAGCTTCCTCCTTGTAGAGAGACTAAACAGTAACCTCGCTTGCATTTTGTAACTACTTTCACTTATAAATGGAATTATTTTTTTTGGTTGCTTTTTGTGTTTTTTTAAAACATTATCCTCTTTTTCTGACTTTGTCAAATTGCTTGGCCCCCCCCCTCCGACTTTGTCAGGGACAATAGTCGGGTAAAAGAGAAAAACATACGAAGATAAAAATAAGCCACGCCCCTTAGGTGAACTATTTTTGGATTTCCAGGTATTGGTATTGGTGACTTTATATAATTTCTGAGACATATAATAACTGGAGCTCCGCGCCCAAAGCTCGAAATTCAACAGAAAAATATAATGATAACTGAAAATTCATGTACACCTCCCCATCATGTCAGCAAAGTGGTGGGCGCTATTTTGCACTCTCCCGGGATTGATTTGGGGTTTGTGTGTGTGTGTGTGTGTGTGTGTGTGTGTGTGTGTGCAAAAAATTTCAGTTATCAACATAAATCTGTTGAAGGTAGAAAAGGGCTCAAGGTGGTGGTGTAAGTTTGAATTTGTATATAATGCTGCAAATAGTTTATGTAATAGCTTAATGCTGTAAATATGCTACTATTGGTAAGATTGTATGTTGTGCGTCCGTTAGAATTAAGTTGTATATAAACTGTAAATAATATGTGTATTTTGCCGTCCATGCATTCCGCAAAAATTAGGAATGCAGTTTTTTATTATTACACTTATAAATGAAATTATTTTTTTGGTTGTTTTTTTAAAATTTATTTTGTTTATTTAAACAGATATTTATCGTATAATGAATCACAAAAATATTAATGCAATTATCTCTGCAATTCAAAAATTACATGCCCCCGGTGGGCCGGTGGTGGGGGTATACAACTTGATCCTGAAAAAAATCATAAATGATTTTGAAGCGCTGCAAGAACGAAAATCTGAAGGTATACATTAGCAGCCGAAAACAGGTTTATTAAATTAATCCATCAGGCAATGACACAATCACTAGTTTGTGTCGATGATATACAAGTTGAGCAATTCGTTCCACTCGCACCCGCGATTGAGAAAATTAGCTCATAGTTGTCACGCTAATACGAACAAAAAAGACTGTGAGTGCGCGTGTAAGATAGTTGAAAACAATTATGTGCGATTGTAAACACCCTGACTTTGTCAAGGGGAATTGTGAAAGTGAAAGTTGTGAAAGTGAAAGTTGTAACATCTAAACAAAGAGAAAGTTGTAACAGAGCGTATTGTTGGCGGTGTTTATATATTTTTTTTTTGGTCGCAAATTTGGGTAGTTTTAATTTTCGGGCAACCCATTAGTATTTCCTGTAACTTGGACCGTTTAAGGCAAGAATGTGCGTAATTCAGAATTTGATCCCTATCACATACAGCTGTAATAATATGTTCTCGTTGCAGATCATTTAACTGGTCCTGTGTTAACAAACATTTTTCATCGCCATAATCATCAATAAGTAAATTAGCACTTAACTTTTTTGCTTCATGTGATGACATCGGAAGGGGTCAAGATTATTTTGACGGCACTTTCGAATACCTCTTTGTTGTATACAAAAACTCTCATGTGTTGATACATTATATAATACCACATAAATAATTATTTTTTCATGTTTGACATAACCACCAACAAACTCAGAAACAATTTATTTATTATAAGAATTTGCTTTTACTCGTTGACTTTGTCCTTGATTCTGTCAGGATTTTACATACAATCTTATCGTCAAATAATCATCTCGTAAATCAAGAAGGTGTCCGCGCTGGTCAGTAAGTTTGAAATATGTCCGTGACAACAGCGGATTATGACATCGTAGATAAACCGGATTAACTGGTTCTAACACAATACAAAATCCAGGTGGGGCGTGAGAGATAAATGTGTATAAAATATATCCCTGCTGTGCCTGACTTGATTTTTCAAGATCTGCTTGATAGCTACCATCGATGGCATCACATACAAGACTGACTGCGATCGTTGATGTGATATTGACAACACCTGGTGAAATATGACGACCTTCACCGTATGGATCATTGTTGTACTTGAGGATGTTTGCCGGTGGGGATATGTTTCTCCAAGCGGCGATAACTTTGGGGTAGTTTTCATCAATGATATCGTTGACGGGTTTTGTTAGTTCGTCGGCGTTCAATCCCGGAATTTTAAACATTGGCAAATCTGCGTCTGACAACGAATATGTGTTCAGGAAGAGTTGTTTATACGAGACATTGGTGGTATTAATTACTGCTCGCATAATTTTCCGGTGATAATTCTTGAAATTCGATGTTACTTTGTTTAAATGTTTTATTTGACAGATAATTTCATTCCTGGTGTCTTCTGCATCGGGTACTCATTTATATATTTCGCGAATGATTGGCGTAGTTTGTCACTCATTCGTTTGTGCTCAGCAATAATGACAGTGAAATGATATCTGAAATTATCTTCAACATATATGGTTTTTTTTCACGGTTCCATATCAAGTCATGACTTTCTCCGACGTCGCTGTACGTGGTTAGTGCTCCAAGATTGAATTCTAGTTCAAATGTTATCAGTTTCCATGTTTCGTTATCTGGAATTACCTCCCGGTATCTGCTCTCGCTAGAGGTATAATCGGATTTTTGAGGTTCTAGTAACGCTGGAGATGCTGGTGGTTGTATTTCCTGCCATCCTAACACAGATCGGATCGACGACTGATATATATCGACGTTGTAGTCAGTCGTTAATATTTCAATGGCGGATGATAACGTTGGCTCATGAACCGTGATAGCGATCTTGAATTCTTTTCTTGTGATAGATTTGATTCTGCGCTGGAACTCATCGTTGATCTGTTCTATTTGATAACGGTCCGTAGTATACCCACAACTTGCCAATCGGGGGTTCCATCAGGTTTATCTTTATACGCAAATACCAGTGAATTATTTGCTTGAAACCCACCGAATGACTTTGATCTGATATTTGGCCAGCTATGATACACTCGCAATTGCGCTAGAGCTATTTCATTAGCTGGAATAGCCTCTGGAAAGATAACGTCAAACTCAGGCTTGGTTGAGCTCGCTGATATCATCGTGGTTGTTGGTAGTGTTGTATTAGCTACAATTTGTTCTATCAATCGCAGTGTTTTTTTTTTGCGACATTATTATTTAAATCAAGTGAGATCTAAATCTCTGTCTTTGTCTTTGACAATGTCCTTGTCGGAGACAACGGGATTTGGATTTCCAGTTGCTTCATAGTAAATCTTAATCATTTCTTTCAATTCCTGATCTGATATTATTCCATCGTTGAGACCTGATGATATCAACGATGATAATTTGGCGTATGAGCGTGTTGCCGCTGATAGCAACGTTATATATTCGTATAACGTATCAGTCGCGCACGTGGATATTTTTTTGCGATGATATTAAGAATACCAGCAACACCGGTTACAACTGAAACACCAATTCCTATTACTGCTTCTATTATATATGTGGCTGATAATGCCCCGATGACCGTTACTGTTTCAGCGATTACGGCGGACACCGAATATACAATTATGTCAGTAACAACGATACACCTGCTTATTCTTTTTTGTTTTACTGTATGTGCATCAATAATATTTTTCAGTTGGGTATGCCACAAACACGCTTGCTAGTATCTAAACCGTTGAACGTCAATCGATTGGTTCATTAAGTATGTAATACAAACACTCTAAGTAGGCTGCATTTTCGCGACAAATTCAATACACCAATAGTAAAACACGCCTAAATCTTTGTCTTCGGGTTCCACCACGAATGTTCCCTCGTAGTTTTGTTCCAATATTACCAACATGGATCCAGAAGATCCATTAACTGGAAAACGTCGTGAAATTGTGGTAGATATTGAAAAATTTGTGGCGCCGATTACTGATTACCTGTACATGCCGGTAACCTTAGTGGTATGTTTGATTGATTTACTGAGTGGTGTCCATAATGCTGATCCAGACGCTATTGTATGTATTACACCATTGGTGAACCTTTTGACGTCAGAGAGTTTAATGCCGTCGGTGCTTGATGGATTTCCAAGAAAATCATTAATGGCTTTGTTTACGTTTCTACGAAAACTTGCAAAAGCGTTTACGTGATTAGTATATTCAGATCTAAACGTGGTCATTCCTTCATTGATTGTCACTGACGATGTCATCGTCGGGATGTTGCTATCGTCGACGTATTTCATCGTTGCAGCATCATCGTTTGATTCTGGTTCTTTTACATTAATAATGCTATCTCCGCCCATGTTGAGGTTGTTAGTCATTGTATCACCGGCTTTAGCAACGTATTTACTGATCTCAATTTTGATCGTGGCGTCATTGTTGTCGACGTATATTTTTGTTGCCACATCACCGTCTGATTTTGGTTCTTTCACATTGGTAATTGTGTTTCCGCTCATGTTGAGAGCGTTATGCATAATATCTCCAGTTTTTCTGATGAGTTCAGCAATCTCTCCCATGAGTGCTAGAATTGATTCCTTCGAGTCTTTAATTTTACCGTTTTTAGTAAACACCACTAAGTTACCTTCGGTCACATCTTTAACCCGCAGAATAATGTCTGTCAACGGGGTATTGCTCGTCTTTAACCGTCCTTGCTTATCCTGAAAAACAACAACTTCATTTTCGTCCACATCTGCAAGACTCAAAGGATTAGAGAACTCATCCTTGAGCTCGTCAAGGGTTGCATATTTGCACAAGTCACCTTGAGGCTTGCCTCGAGCAGATCTTCCGTAAATGCCTACCATTGTATATTACACTAAGACCTGTTTAAAACGACCACTTGTATACTCGTGCACGACTTTATGAGGCGGTGTTAGGGACTTTGACACAGCTTCGAGCACAGCGAGTACTTCACGGCCACATATTGGCGGATCAGTTATTGTCTGTGTTGGTAATGTTGAATACCAGACGGGAGTGCTTTGCACTCCGCCGACATATTTTAAAAACTCCTTCGGTGGCACCAACCTATACAAATCAAAATAAACAACTCCACGTGGATCAACCGCGCATGCAACCCAATGAGTACCTGGACCAGAACGACCATCGAGAAGTAATAGATCGGTTACAGCGTTGTAAAATCTAGCTGTGATATTTGTAGACCAGAATCAACATTTTGATCACGTCCCATGAATGTAATCAAACGATGATATGCACGTGCAACATGATTATTCTCAAAATTTAATAATATGTCTTCGGATGGTTTTTGACGTCCGTTTATCCATAATGAAACTTCAGTAACACCGAGTTTGTAAAATATCATTGTACTATGTGTTTGTGAGTTTACTCTAGCATTTTGGAAAGCAACAAATATATTTCACGGTGCAGCAACACCCTGTTGTGATGCTGTCTGTCATGTAAATAAACCATTAATGTTATTTTGAAAACTGTTTGTGGTCATCGTCAACCATGACAATGTAGATTTACAACTTGAATCCATAAAAGAGAGCAGCCCTTATTCTTCAGCGACTGATGGTATCATTGTTGGCATCCACGATGAAAGTTTTGTCAGTATTACTTTACCAGCATCGCCAACAGGTCGCCAGATTGCATCATCGTCGGTAGCCTTTCTTACCAGTACAACCGTATGCTTGGCTCCGAAAAGGATCTTTCTGACATTTCTGCAAAATCCAAACATATGTGACAGTGGAATTGCACATGAAAATCTTCTACTTCCATCCTTCAGCATTGATCGACGTGCTGCGAATCCTAAGTTGAATTCTGGATTAGCACCTTGAACCACCGGCCACATATCAGCGTCAGCGTTGTCGGCGATGTTTCTTGGTCGTCTTATATTATACTGTCTGCTGTAAGGGTGGTCAGTAGTATCCTTCATAAACATCAACAATTTATACATCTCGTGGTATATCATTGATACAGCGTACATACTATACATATATTCTATATTCTATACCACGAGATGTATAAATTTTTCATTAAAAGGAAACGAGGCTTGCCGAGTTTCCTTTTAATGAAAAATGTATACAACGAGTGGGATATCATTGATACAGCGTACATACTATACATATATTTTATTTATATCACATACAAATACATATATTTGCACTCTGAACGGAGTTATTTACTACAGGCAGCTGTGTATTGACCGAATGAATGAACTCCTCGCATCGCTGACCATTGTGTCCGCTACAAAATGTAATTCTATTCCTTTTGTGGCTATTCACAATCACCTTTGCATATTGATACGTTTTTATTTTTGAGTTTCTATTTTTCTTCACATTGACTAAATCAATATAATACACACTTATGAAAGACGGTTTAAATGAAGAAAGTAGAGCACTATAAACACATGGTTAGCTACGCCATTCACATAAACAATCAGCTATTTACGTATCGTCGGATGGAAATTAATGTGAAATTAATGTGAAATAGAAACTAAGCGAAATGACGAACCAACAAGCGGTAATTAAACTATTTAAATATATATACAGTTGATCTAAGTCATTATTCTGCTTTATTAACAGTACTACCGACCATAAAACTCTCTCTCTCTCTCTCTCTCTCTCTCTCTCTCTCTCTCTCTCTCTCTCTCTCTCTCTCTCTCTCTCTCTCTCTCTCTCTCTCTCTCTCTCTCTCTCTCCCTTTGGTCGGTTTGACTTAAATTTTTGCCATCATTCATAAGTCCAGAGACATCGTTGCATGTCACAAGTGAAAATCCTGTACGCTCATTCTTTCATAGATATGGTTCAGATATTGAAATAAAACAATAAAAAAACCTAACAAACGATGCAAATTAGATATACATAACACATGATTTTAGTCATTGTATGTACGTATTGCCAGAGAACAAATCTATAATTGTCGTCATTGTATGCATATACTGTCCGAAAATCATTCCATCATGAAAAAAATGTCGTCATTGTATACACATGCTGTATTTTGTTCTCATTCCTTGCAGGAATCTTTAAATCCAGAATTTAAGAAGGTACAGGCCGGGTTAGTGGAATTCAATTCTACGGATCCGAACGTACTCTCACCAGTTCTCAGCGTTCATATTGCTAAAGTTATTGGTGGTAACTATGCCTGGATTGGGGACAAGTCAGGCATTGACGCCATGGTGGCAGATAACTGTGAACTGGCCAAAATCAAAGATTTCCATCCTATTCGAAACGCAGTCGGTCTCCCGAACAATTCACCATATACAAAGTTGTTTTCCGACAAGTAAGTAACTATATTGATTAATCACAGTCATACGGGTTTAACAGTTGCTATGATTTTTCAAACCAGTTTTAACATACTTAATGTTTTAAGTGTTTATCCCATCCCTTTCCAGATTTCCACGAAAGATAACTCAAATAAAATGACAGTTATATTTTGAATATATTAATTTGTTACTACACCATTTGTTTCATAATTAATTTATTTAATATTGGTGACTTTTTTAAAAAGTGAAATATATGCAGACACGTTCGATGTATAGCAGATTTCTTGTACGACAGGTCTGCAAGAAGCTTAATCAAATTACAGTTTTAACTTCAGGAGAAATTCTAACGTTGCTTCCGTAAAGCCAGCCCTAAAGGACAGACGATTTTATAGGCAATAACCTTTAACGAACACATTATCAAGTGTAATTTATATTATTATCTATTACATTGAGTCGGCCCTTTAAGTGCTCTTTAAATGTACGTCCCACTGTTTATTCAATACACATAGCTCTGATGTTATTCAACATACCACTTTGCATATTTTAACAACCTCAACAACACATTGTATCGGTCGAGATCGAGATCGAGATCGAGAGAGAGAGAGAGAGAGAGAGAGAGAGAGACTCTGAAATGTTAAGCGAGTCTTTATTCTACTTCTTTTGTTCTGAAAATGTGATGAAATTGCAATTTGTTATGTAGGGAAATGACACGTTTCTTTTTCTGACAAATAGATCAAAATATACATTACGTTGGATATTAAAGAACATGAAAGAGTGTACAAACCCAAATTTGTTTTTACTGGCTTTCACTTTTAATAGGTCTCATAGCCATTTGCAGCCATTATGAAAATTATAAAGATTTTTCTCACAGTATTTGTATTTATTTTGTCTCCGTTTTCTTTGCACTAGTTAACTGATTCATAATGTTATCTCTGTGTTTTACTGCATGAAGAATCATCCAAATTGATGAATCTGGTTTGCTGCTTGTCTGGCAGAAGAAGTGGTGGTCTAAATCCAGCGAATGTGATGGACAAGAGACACAAACTAGTGCAAAGCCAATCAAGATTATTGATGTGCAGAGTGCCTTCTACCTCTGTTGCATAGGTAAATTGTTTGATGTGCAGAATGCCTACTACCTCTGTTGCATAGGTAAATTGTTTGATGTGCAGAATGCCTACTACCTCTGTTGTACAAGTACATTGTTTGACGTGTAGTGCGTCTTCTGGCTTTGTTGTATAGGTAAATTGTTTGATGTTCAGAGTGGCTTATACCTCTGTTGCATAGATAGATTATTTGTCAGATTTTTATGATCGTGACGATTTTTAATTTAGAATAAAATACGACACATACGGTTAAAATGAAAATTATCCAGAAGCAAATTACATTGTTATGAACATACAAATGTCATAAATAATTATCATAACAAAAAGTATTTTCCTTCATGATGATTATGAAGGTCTCATAAAATTATGATATATATATATATATATATATATATATATATATATATATATATATATATATATATATATATATTGATAAATCACCGAAAAGGCTAATTTAATTCATAATATAGCTTCTCTTCTATAAAAACATCATCAATCTGTCGTTAATACAGATGTTCTTTTATCTTACCTCTTTTCAAAGGTATAGTGGTAGCCAGCTTCGTAATTTGTGTGGAATACTGCGTTTATAGATTCTATAAGAGAAGGAAAAAAGATGAGAATAGGACGGACAATGAAAGCAGTGGGGCTTATTCATAATTTTTGCCCCAGGAAAAAGTAAGAATTTGAGCGGAATAATTGATTTGTTCTTACAAGGTTGACACATTGGTGTTTCAAATATCTTCATTTTTAAGAGATGTAATGCATATCTTATGATGAGTGTGTTATTATAGTCGTCTAGAGAAAATGATGGACACAGAATATTACCATGAGGAGGCAACTTGTATAATATGTAATGAGGTTGTGGTTTTAGTTGATTTAGCTTCTACAAAAGTTGGGGTTTTAAGGAAAAGAATTCAACATCTCGTGGACAGAAAAATGGAACGTAAATGTATGTAATCGGAGAACTTATTGACTTCATGACCTAGGCGGCAATAGCTATCAATAACAATTTTTATCATACAATGAGAGGATTGTGACTGAATTTTTAAAAAAAATAATTCAATAATATAGTAAATGAGGCGATTGAAATTGAGATGCAAAAATTATTTCATTTACTGGTTAATCAAGAGCAGGAAATAGTGTCATATTTTCAAGTACTATCGATAGATTAAAGCTACATTTATACCCGTCGTTATTTGGTGTGCGTGGGCGCATTTTATGCATAAAATTAACTAAATATGATATTATAGATTTTCGTATATCAAATATAATTATTAATCTGATGTACATAATTTGTCATGATATTTGGAGTTATAATTCTGCATTATTTTTCAACATTCCATATAATATTCTAAGATTCGACTAGGGTCCTCCGGTTGCGGCACCAATCGCCTTGCCTGCATGCACCAACCTCTATAAGCCTCGAACGATAAACAATGATCATTATTGTGTGTGTGTGTGTGTGTGTGTGTGTGTGTGTTTGTTTTGAATTTTTAACGTAGTTTAAAATTTTTTTCAGTCACCTCGCTACGATGTCTGCAGTGTGGCAATTTATAGTGATATCTAGCACTGGGGCATCGTGCCACAGACATGTAGCATAACGTCCCGCCCAGTCACATTATTGTGACACCAGGCCGACCAGTCCTAACACTAACCTCTTAATGCTGAGAGCCGAGCGAGGCAGCTGCTAGTACCATTTTTATGTTTTTGGTATGACTAGGCCGGGGTTAGAACCTGCGACCTCCCGCATCCGAGGTGGACGCTCTAACCACTATGCCACCGAAGCGGTCCAATGATCATTATTTACAGTTGAGGCACATATATATGAATTACGTTATAATAAAAAGCAGCAGGAAGGGATGGACCGACCAAACAAATGGGGCCGATAAATTTGCGTTACCTATCAATAAACCCTCCATTGTGGAATCAGACGCTTCTAAAAAATAAATTCTAGCGAAAGACCTGAAGTTATAAGAGACTCACAGAGTCACCAATACTCTAATTCTGACCTAACAAAAGAGGAAATGGAGTTGCCCTCGACCAGGCTGATTGACGTTGGATATCTCTAAAATATTGGGTAATTTATGTTTTTCAATTGTTGGATCGCTGAGAGCAAATTTTTATTCACAGAATTTTTCTTTTTCCATTTTTCTTCTTCCTTTGTGCGGGAACCCCCCACCCCCGATAAATCACTAGGTGCGAAAGGAAATATTAGAGATTCAGAGGGCTGTCCAGGCTGAAGTTTAGTTTGTTAATTTATGATCAAGCACGTTCCCCACCCCCCCCAAGTGAATCCCGGGTGCTTAAATTGAATGCCTTTTGGGGTATCAGGGAGGGTAAGGAGAGTTGCACCTGTTAGTCTTTTTTAAGAATTACCCATTTAAGTATATCTCGTCTTTTTTCGATGCGTCGCGGGTTCCCCAAATTATAATAGCCTTTGTCGCAAACGCTGACAATATGTCTACCAAGCTTTTGGGAGACGAACTCATGAAATCCTTTTCACTGTCTAACGCTTTTACTACTTCGGCCACTGTCTCGCTTAAGAATATACAATGGAATAATTTATACAACCATACGCTTACTGAACAGAAAGACAGACATTAAACATGCACCACATATTTAAATCGTATAATTTATTTATCAAGTACTTTTATTTAAAGCAACAGGTATATTTCTGCAGCGAATATACAATTATCAAATTTACCTGTAAATATCAGCGACTTAGCGTGCTGAACCACGTGACCGGGCAATCTACAAATAACTGGGAATCCCGGCGAGTTATTACACGCATATGTATTATTAGCACAGTCACGCGACCGCGGTAATGTCCAACCTGTGAGTCAAATTGAGATCAGGTAATTTACTGTAGTTAGAAAGGAAATTGCGTTACGTTACTGTGATACAGTAAACCTTTGCGTATATTCTGACTTAGTGATGTGTAATTAAATCGCTGTTGTAATAATAATAATAATAATAATGAGTGATTCTGCGCTTACTATGGAATCTCCTATGGCTAGATTAGCTCGACAGCGACTGGATACAATTAAGAAGTACCTTCCAGTCCGTGATTCTGTCAAGCAACAGCTGCAACAACGTCAGGATGCTCATGTGAAATTTAGAGAGAGAGTACAGAAGAGTTATTTAAACCAGCCACAAAAGCCACTAAAGATATTCTTCCATCGTTGGAAAAAACAGCTAAATCAACCGAAAAAATAGCAAAAGAACTAAAACAGCCCAAAAGATTCTCCTAGACCTTCCAGCTGAAATAGGTGCTGCTCAGTCGCAATTACGACAAGAAATACAGCAAGCAATAGAGGGTATCGATCAATCCCGTGCTGAGATTGGTGATATAAGGTATCTTGTTGAACCAGAACCAGACTCTGTTAAAAAAACCACAATCCAAATTTACCGAAGAAGGTTTTATGATACTTCAGAAAAGCCCTATAGCGGTTGCTGCAGCAGGATATCAAATTCGTCGTGAATTATTAGATCCAAGTGCCTCTGATGTTCCAGAATCAACGTGGGTTCCTTTTGTGTTTCGAAAATGCTATAGGATGAATCGAATCGCAGGGAAATATAAGCCTTTATTTGAAGAATTTCAGTAAGCCTTTATTTGAAGAATTTCAGAAACGAGTAAAGGGAGCTGCTAAAAAAGTCCATTACTTGTAGATACATTATCACCCAAAAGATCACAATTTGGACCGCCTTGTGTAGAGGAAGAAGAACCACTTGAAGGAGCACCCGGAAGTGGCCTTGCCACTCGCAATCGACGTTGTAGGAAACACGGTGGTAATATAATAGCTGAATCGCCGGTGATTCAAGATAAACTTTGTCCCAATAACATCATCGCTGATGTTGATCGACTAGAAATTCTGATTAGTGGAAGACGAGCCAGCAACAATTCTCTCGAAATTATCATTGAGGCAGCTGAAATTAGTCAGCGTTTAAATACCGGTGGCATCATGGACAGTGGAGTCTATCAGGCGCTGATCAATGAAATTACCAACGAGTACTACAGTGAGTGATCAATTAGATCGGCGATAACAAAATAACATGATTATACACAATGCCCAACACATACCTGAAAGCGTCAGAGTGAAAACATCACGATTACCGGTTTATAAAATGATATACCGAAGATGGACTCGGCAATGTTGTTTAAGGTTTTCTTAGAAGGATGGCCCCAAAAGCTATTCTGATTGTGAAACAATTAGGTATGAAAGCCATCGAAGTTGTTCATGATGACGCTATTGGCACTGTTGGTAATCTTGCTTGTAAAGCATTTTCTACGGTCAAAGACCGACTGTCACCATTAGTACGACAAAAACCACAGCAGAATGTGAAGCATTCCAGTGCAAGCATTCCAGTAAAACTGCCTAGCACACGAAGTGATGCTACCAAATGTCAGCAAAATAATAAATCGAGCAGCAAATGAACGGTTGAAAGAATTAGCTTGAGTGCCATCACCGACAAAACAAGCCGCAGCTGAGATAGAAAAATGCATAACCGCAAACCTAATAGCGGGTAGTGGTCTGGCCCGTCATCGTTGGCGATATTGATCGCTGTTAGAACGTCGTTTTAGACAACAGTGAATTATAATAAAAATGTTCAAGCGTGTGTCTGATCCAGCATTTGACATGGACGCACCAGTATTCAAGGATGAGTCTGTGCGTGATTATCAGTATTATTCTTATGACGCACGAGAACCAGGCCAACGTGGACGAATCGAATTACAAGTCCAAGATACATCAATGTATTTCTTACCTGCCGAGGCATTTATTGAAGTTCACGGTAAACTTGTGAAAAATGATGACACCACATATGCAGCAAATGAACGATGTGGATTTGTTAACAACGGTATTATGGCATTGTTTAATAGTACCATATATATAATTAATGGTAGAGAAATCGAAGCATGCCTCGATAATGTTGATGTTGCTACGACATTTATCGGTCTTGCAAGATACAGCGATGACTATTCACGGTCCTCCGGTCCATCCATGATGTTCGCGAAAGACATTACTTACTACTCCGACGATAGGCAGCATCTGATGGTACATTTAGAGCTGGTCTGCGCCGTTAATCCACAACCAGCTGGAATGATACCGCGACCAGTCGCTGATTTTGCGACATTACAGAGCGTCAATCCAGAAATCAACCTGGGATTTGCAGCAACGGCGAGCTCATGTTAGCGCAGATGGTGGATTTTCATGTGTGATACTACTGTCACATATCTTCGGATTTTGTAGACATGTTAGAAAAGTTATCTTCGGAGCAAAACATACAGTTTCACTGGTTCAAATAGCCACAGACAACTGTGCTATCTGGCGTGCTGGAACTGGTTGGGGTGGTGATGGGAAAGTAACGCTAACAAAACTAGCATTATGGATGCCAACGATGACTCCGTCGTTGACTGAAGAACAATGATTATTGTCGTTCATGAATGAAGGCGGAAAATCAACGCTGTCGTGGCTGACAATGACCACAGACACAGCTCCAGACGCAGCAGGAACATTTTCAAGGCAGATTGCATCACAACAGGGAATTTCAGCACCACGACACATATTTGTGGCATTTCAGCGTGCCACCAGGTATAACGATCAGACAGCAAATCCAATCGTGTTTGATAGATTAGCGGTGTGTACGATTTCGCTGAAGATAAATGGACATCAAGAACCATCTGAAGACATAATACTGAATATTGACCAAAACAAAGTTGCACGGGCGTATCATAGTTTGATCAGATTTATGGGGCGTGATCAGAATGTTGACTCCGGCCTGCAGATATCTCAGCGGGATTTCTCAACGCTGTATCCGATTTATTATTTCTCGTTGGAACATCTGGATTTATTCAGAGAGTCAGTCGTTGATGTATACGTGCAAGCTACTGTTGGTCCTGCTCCTGCTGGTGGTTGCAGAGCAATCGCTGTTATATTGTCAGATAAAACAATGTTGCTTGAAGGTGTTGGTAGACGAATGAGAGTCATTGATGAGCCCGTAGAAAACATGTAAATGTTTTCCAAACATGTAAGTGTTTTCCGAGCATGTAATTAGATCATTCATGATAATATAATGTCATATCATAAGGTCAATGTTAATCTGACACATGGTCAGATTAAAAATAATTCAATCCGCATCGAAGAAGAATTCTGGGGCAAAAATGACTCTGAAATCAGCGGCGTTGCAAGGCCCAAATAAATTATAGATGACTGAGCGTCAACTCAAACACTACAATGGCGCCAAGAAATCAAGAACTGGTGTGAGACTTGATCTTTCTGCGAATGCACGCAGCGACACAACAAAAACCGGCGGTATATTTCCGTATCTAGCGGCGTTACAAGCGCTAATTTCAGCAGCTGCTCCAGGGTTGAAAAAGGTCCGAGACTGTCGAGGAGATTTCACTAATTCTCCCCATGTCCAATTTTGATTTACGTGATGCTGCTCGGCGATTAAACATAATATCTTCAGAGGTGTTTTCATGAGTAATCAATTACCGATAAAACCAAATTGTGTTGAAACAGGTATCATTAATCTCGATGGAAGTTCTCGCCGTGGTACTCATTGGGTTGCATACATGGTTGATCGGCGTGGAGTTGTTTACTTTGATTCGTATGGATTAGCACCACCAAGAGAATTTTTACACAATAGTGGCTTAGCCGGTGACATACCAATCTGGAATTCAACATAACCAACACAGACAATAACGGATCCACCAATTTGCGGTCCAGAAGTACTCGCGGTACTTAACGCCGTGTCAAGGTCATCAGCGCCGCCTCATAAAGTTATGCATGAGTATACCACACATCGTTTTAAACAGGTTAATGGTTTATAATGCTAGATATTTACGGAAGATCTGCTAGCGGAAAGCCCCAGGGTGACATTAATTTATCCAAAAAATCAACACGAGATGAACTTACTGATCTTTTGCGTCTCGCAGATATTGACACAAACGAAGTTGTTTTTCAGGATTAGCGAGGACGGTTAAAGACGAGCAATATCCCGTTGACAGATATTATTCTGCGAGTTCCTGGTAAAATCGAAGATAACCTAGTGATTTTTGCTAAAACCGGTAAGATTAAAGACTCGAAGGAATCACTTCTAACAATCTCCGGGGAGATTACTGGACGTATTAGAATAATTGGAGAAATAATGTATGGCGATATCAACATGAGCAGAAATACAATTATCCAT
>JAECUM010015890.1:0-89279 GCA_016617855.1 Megalonaias nervosa | reverse complement strand
ATATATATATATATATATATATATATATATATATATATATATATATATATATATATATATATCGGCGCCCGCAGGATTTTTTGCAGGGGGGGGTCAGGACTCTGTGCAGGGAGGGTTCAGGATTTTCAGAGGGGTCAGTCACGTGACCCCCCCGACCCATGCTGCGGGCGCCCATGTGTGTATAAATATATATATATATATATATATATATATATATATATATATATATATATATATATATATATATATATATATATATCGTATTAGGGGAACTTCATGTGTCGTTAAATCTTAGGCACAATTATACTTGCTGCTTCGAGTAGTGTCCCTTTTTCTTTCAAAGGGCTGGTGTCATTAGTCTGTACAGGTTTCTCAGGCTGCCTCTTGAGTTGCGGGTTATGATCTTAACCAGTCTGTGTGTCTGTTTTCAAGACGTTTTTGTGTTCTAAGGCCAGATCACTGTACTTTCTTTCGTTCGTTGCGTTCGACCCGAGAAACTCCAGACAATGCTATGTCTACAATGTAAATCAAGGTCATTTCTTTGTCCACCAGCTCTTTCCCTTACCTCTTTCGCTGTATCCTGGGATTGGCCTGGACGATGAAGCCCCACGTGACTTTTACCTGGCTGTTTTAATCACTTTCTCTGCCTTATGGGGGGTGTGGTGTACCATTTTCTGCGCTCCTTACTGTATATTTGTTAGACACCTGCCAGTGGGCTGCAATGGCTATTTGGCATACTGTGGTCCGATAAATCAGCTCCTTAGAAGTGAATTTGCTGCCTTTGCTGATTAGGTGATAGGCAGTCTGATCTTCATTCTTACGTATTCTTCACAGTGTTGAGACAGCTTGATTTTATACACTCGACTTATCCTTACTAACCATGAGTGCATGTTCTTGCGCTACCATTAGCAGTCCAAATTTTCATTTCTTTATAAAACCCGGCTGAAGCCATTTCCATGCACTCGCATTGGTTTCCTAATAGATTATTATTGTTATTGGTATTATTATTATTATTATTATTATTATTAAATAACAATAGTAACGAACGGCATTTCAATTCCCTGTTTAATCATGTTCAACCCCAAACGCGCTGAACTTACATGCAAGAAGAACATCAAGAAAACAATGGTTTTAGGGAGCGTATCTTTCGGATCGAACATTGCGCTGGAGGTCGACTTATGCCGGATGAAATCGCTCCCACAATACCTAGAACGTGAAGCTGTATAAATAATTTTCTAAACTGTCTTTTGGGCTCTTATTTCGTGTATACTGCATATGTTTTGTAAGTCGCTGATAATTTCACGTGTTGTATATTAGTTGAATAGACATCAGTGTCTGTAATTTTCTTCAGATTTGCAGATGAACGTATGTAGAGGGGAATTCTCTCTCTCTCTCTCTCTCTCTCTCTCTCTCTCTCTCTCTCTCTCTCTCTCTCCAACATTACATTAGATTGCTGAACTTTCCTGTTGATTCAGAATTTCTGCACCTAATTCTGAAATGTTCTTAAAATGTCTCAGTTTATTAAATTATTAAAACACTAAGAAATCCAGGTTAAAGCAAGCCTAAATACTTTCGGTTTTGAAAACAGTTACTCCAAAGTCTGAAAATTTCCCAACGTAATCAGCGTTTTCCATGAAAAGCAGTGTAACCACTGACCTTGTGATATCCATTCGATATTTTAGGACCAACAATAGAGTGGCTTTAATTGCGGTTCCCTGTGTATGCAACTCCAATATCTCCTCAGTGAATACAGCCAACGACTTCATCGTAGAGATAACGTTTAAACTTGACGAACCTGACGTTAATCAGAACTACAGCATTGGGATTGCCGTCAACTACTCATCCAGCCAGTCTTGGATGTCCGTTCACACGACGTTCATTAAATCATCGGTACACATTCATTCCAGCAGTTACAAGAGAATATTATGAAAACAATATTAATTAAACTCTGTGTATGAATATATATATATATATATATATATATATATATATATATATATATATATATATATATATATATATATATATAGTTACGACTCACTGGTGTTAAAGTAACAGAAAAGTGCGAAAAGCAACACGTTTTGTAAAATTTAGCAAATAATTCATTTTTCTAGAATAAAAAGTGCAAATTTAAAATGATCTTACAGTACTGTGAATTATATCCCCAACTGCCCTAAAAACTTGCTCAGAAGTCCAAATGTATGCTGTCCCAATTGAAAACCAGTGGTATTAAAAAAAGTTCCAATATTGAATGTTTTGATGTGCCTGTAGTCTCGAATGTGCTAATATACCAGTGGCCTAGATTGTGGCGATGTGTTAACAGTATTTTGATGTATCACAATAATATAATCCAAGATGTTGTTGTCTGAATTCACTATAATTCTAAATTAATGTTTCTGTCCAAGAATATTATTGAGCACTTTTGCAATTCCAGTGAATAATATTTAAATTAATAAAACCAAACAAATTTGAAACTGAACACAACAGTTAGATTCATTCTGCTTCAGATGTTAAGACAAGAACGAATAATTCTTTGGCAAACAAGAATGTATTCCCCTTAACATGACCTCGGTCAAAATTACCATTTTCTGAAAATACTCTATCAACTTAAGGGAAACTTCTCTTCTAGAAGTTTCTAAGGTCAGAATCAAGACTGTATCTTTAACTCAAATTCAAGTAAACATGTTGACCATTAATGAATATCTGAATATTTAATCCACACTCACAGAGAAAAAGTTTAGCTACGTATTCTGTTGTTTACATATAAATGTTACTGGTCAGGTACACCATGAACTTGATTTTGGACAAGGTCAAGACAAAAAAAACCCAGATGCACATAATATATGATCATTAAGAACAGCTTGATGGTAAACTATTATGCACATTATGCATTCACATGACATATTTAGTCACATTCCGATGTCAGACTTAACCCAATTACTGCAAAACTGTATTTGCTTTTAGCTGGTTCTTTATTCCAGACAACCATCCTGGGAAATGACGGTGTGTACCTTATAACTGGGATGTATGTCAACACTGAGAATTTAGCGGGAATAAATTGGCCAGAATCGTACCGCCTGCAGTACCAGTTAGCTCAGGACTTCATCACCGTACAAGACACACCTAATCTAGTGAGTTAAGATGTCAATGACAGCATGGTTCATTGCTTGACATCTTAGTTTTAGAAAAGTGTTGCTAGTAACTATTGATACGAAGACTTATGTATGCTACTAACTTTTGCAGGTCAGATGTATATATGATACCAGTGGTATATGTTATAGCAGTTTGAAAGGTTCGAATGCATGAATGCATTAAACCTTGATCAAATACACAGTTTCGAATGCATTAACGTTTGTGATCAAATACACAGTTTCGAACGTAGAATTGTAGCGTTGTACAAAATGGTAATAAAATAACGATACCAAACCTAAACATTTGAGGTCTTGTCCAAGGATGACGCATAATAAACCATGTACTAATGAACACAGATATCTCAACGAATGTTAACACATTTGCTTATCTCATGGTTCACAATCTTTCCAAAACTGGGTTCATAGCGAACCTATTCCAAACCATGTCAGTAGTTCTGTCTTCCAGCAAGAATGACATATTTCGATTCATGAATACTCTGAGCTCGGGTTCCCTTTCGTCGTATGTTTCGTAGCGAACGACGAATTGTAATTTCAACAGCAACGAATTGTTCTACTTCACTAAGCCGCAGAAATGCAAGCTACTTTCGCGAAATCAATAGTTGTAAACATTTCATATTTACCAAAGCAAAGGTAGCTAATCTCACGTAATCTTTTCTATTTTAGTCAATTCATGACTGAGTATGATGTTTTATCACAAATAGTTAGCAGAGGGAGCACTGATGCTTGTAAAATTCATATTTCAGTGGAGAACGGCCACTAGTAATAGCACGTCTCAGGAATACCTTATGAATTTTCCAGTCTTCGCCAACGTATCCCGTCTCACAACTGCAGATTGCACGGGAGGATGTTACGTTGCCCATAGTTTCCGGAAAAAGTCTGGTTGGTTATTAATTTTTTGCCATTAACAATCTATCTATCTGTGTGTGTGTGTGTGTGTGTGTGTGTGTGTGTACTCTCATCAAATTTTAATACCCTCTTCCTTGTGTAACTTCAGTTTTGCAACGCTATATTTTTTCAATACACAAATGTTGTTACATATTACTTTGCCGGATGAAAACATTTAATCTTAATTAATTTGAATGAGCGAAGACTTCGAAACGCCCTTGAAGAGTTATTGTTCCACTTCTAATGGGCAGAGACCTAATAAAGCATTCATGTCAGTTACATTACTTTTACTGTTCCTTGATCATTCGTTTGCAATTTAAGGATGCTCTATCATGTTTGTAATTATCCATAGCCTCTGCTGTGATCAACGTTTGGGGGGATAACAGCGACGTCCTCCTGCTGCAGTTAAATGCAGTCTTCGACGGGGACAATAAAACGTGCTTCCAGGTTCCGATCGTTGGTCAGGACTCTCCCCCTGTTCTCTGGTTTAAAATCATCGACCTGTCTTTGATAAACATCAGCGCCGCTCCGTTCCGGATCAACATTGTAGGACAGAATGTTGTCTGTGATCGCGGAAGTGGACCTAAAACTATGTATGTAAGTAGGAGCCATTCATAATCATTTTCAGGCGGTGATAGCTCTAACAAATGCATTTACAAAACCTAGTTGACTCTGTCGCAGTACTGTTGTTTTTCTAAATATCCGTTAAATTTTCATGATGCCACAAAGTGTATTTGGGAGATTTAGTGCTGATCAAAAGAATAATTCATATCTGAGGAATATGCGATATCAGCTTATTTACTTACATAAGATATAACGGTCTGCTAGGTCTACCAGTTTATTTACTTACCAAACATATAATGGTTTGCTATGTATAGGTTTATCTATTTGCATAAATTTAACGGTCTGCTAGGTATAGGTTTATTTACTTACATAAGATTTAATGGTCTGCTTGGTATAGGTTTATTTACTTACATAAGATATAACGGTCTGCTTGGCATAGGTTTATTTACTTGCATAAGATATAACGGTCTGCTATGTATAGGTTTATTTACTTACATAAGATTTAATGGTCTGCTATACATAGGTTTATTTACTTACATAAGATATAACGGTCTGCTATGTATAGGTTTATTTACTTACATAAGATTTCCTGGTCTGCTATTCATAGGTTTATTTACTTACATAAGATATAACGGTCTGCTAGGTATAGGTTTATTTACTTACATAAGATTTCACGGTCTGCTATGCATAGGTTTATTTACTTACATAAGATATAACGGTCTGCTAGGTATAGGTTTATTTACTTACATAAAATTTCATGGTCTCCAGTGTATAGGTTTGTTTACTTACATAAGATTTAACGGTCTGCTAGGTGTAGGCTTATTTACTTACATAAGATATAACGGTCTGCTAGGTATACCAGTTTATTTACTTACATAAGATTTAATGGTCTGCTAGGTATATGTTTCTTTACTTATCTAGAATAGAACGGTCTGCTTGGTATAGGTTATTTACTTGCATAAAATTTAACGGTCTGATTGGTATGGGTATATTTACTTATATAAGATATAACGGGCTGCTAGGTATAGGTTTACTTACTTGCATAAAATTGAACGGTCTGCTTACTATAGGTTTATTTACTTACCTAAGATATTACAGTCTGCTATGTATAGGTTTATTTACTTGCATAAAATTTAATAGTCTGCTAGGTATATATTTCTTTACTTACCTAAAATATAACTCTCTGCTTGGTATAGGTATATTTACTTCCATAAAATGTAACGGTCTGCTAGGTATAGGTTTATTTACTTACATAAGATATAACGGTCTACTAGGTAAAGGTTTACTTACCTAAATAAGATTTAACGGTCTGCTTAGCATAGGTTTATTTACTTGCATAAGATTTACCGCTCTGCTTGGTAAAAGTTTATTTACTTACACAAGATATAACGGTCTGCTTGGTATAGGTATGTTTACTTACATAAGATTTAATGGTCTGCTCTATATAGGTTTATTTACTTACATAAGATTTCATGGTCTGCTATGTATAGGTTTATTTACTTACATAAGATTTAATGGTCTGC
Organism: Megalonaias nervosa; assembly: GCA_016617855.1. Lineage (NCBI taxonomy): Eukaryota > Metazoa > Mollusca > Bivalvia > Unionida > Unionidae > Megalonaias > Megalonaias nervosa. The sequence goes on along the minus strand of JAECUM010015890.1, from coordinate 83,155 downwards.
TTGGTATAGGTTTATTTACTTACATAATATTTAATGGTGTTCCTTGTATACCTTCATTTACTTACGTAAGATTTAATGGTCTGCTTGCTATGGGTTTATTTACTTACATAAGATATAACGGTCTGCTTGGTATTGGTATATTTACTTACGTAAGATTTAATGGTCGGCTTGGTATAGGTTTATTTACCTACATAAGAGATAACTGCTTGGTATAGGTATATTCACTTACATCAGGTTTAATGGTCTCCTGTGTATAGATTTATTTACTTACATAAAATTTAAATGTCTGTTTGTTATAGGTTTATTTACGTACATAAGATTTAATGGTCTGCTTGATATAGGATTACTTACTTACATAAGAGATAACGGTCTGCCTGGCATAGGTTTATTCACTTGCATAAGATTTAACGCTCTGCCAGGTATAGGTTTATTTACTTACATAAGATTTAACGGTCTGCTAAGTATAGGTTTATTTACTTACATAAGATATAACGGTCTGCTTGGTATAGGTTTATTTACTTACCTAGGATATAACTGTCTGCTATGTATACCAGTTTATTTGCTTACATAAGATTTAATCGTCTGCTATGTATAGGTTTATTTACTTACATAAGATATAATGGTCTGCTAGGTATACCAGTTTATTTACTTACCAAAGATGTAATGGTCTGTTATGTATTTGTTTATTTACTTACATAAGATTTTATGGTCTGCTTGGTATAGATTTATTTACTTACATAAGATTTAATGGTCTGCTAGGTATATGACTCTTTACTTACCTAGAATAGAACGGTCTGCTTGGTATAGGTTATTTACTTGCATAAAATTTAACGGTCTGCTTGGTATGGGTATATTTACTTATATAAGATATAACATGTTGCTCGGTATAGGTTTATTTACTTGCATAAAATTGAACGGTCTGCTTAATGTGGGTTTATTTACTTACCTAAGATATAACGGTCTGCTATGTATAGGTTTATTCACTTGCACAAAATTTAATAGACTGCTAGATACATGTTTCTTTACTTGCCTAAAATATAACTGTCTGCTTCGTATAGGTTTATTTACTTGCATAAAATTTAACGGTCTGCTAGGTATAGGTTCATTTACTTACCTAAGATATAACGTGCTCCGAGGTATAGGTTTATTTACTTACATACGAATTAATGGTCTGCTATGCATAGATTTATTTACTTACATAAGATATAACGGTCTGCTAGATATAAGGTTTATTTACTTACATAAGATTTAATGGTCTGCTTGGTATAGGTATATTTACTTACATAAGATTTAACCGTCTACTTGGTATAGGTATATTTACTGACATAAGTTTTAATGGTCTGCTATATATAGGTTTATTTACTTACATAAGATTTCATGGTCTGTTAGGTATAGATTTATTTACTTACATAAGATTTAATGGTCTGCTTGGTATAGGTTTATTTGCTTACATAACATATAACTGCTTGGTATAGGTATATTCACTTACATAAGGTTTAATGGTCTGCTGTGTATAAGTTTATTTACTTACATAAGATTTAACGGTCTACTTGGTATAGGTATATTTACTGACATAAGTTTTAATGGTCTGCTATATATAGGTTTATTTACTTACATAAGATTTCATGGTCTGTTAGGTATAGATTTATTTACTTACATAAGATTTAATGGTCTGCTTGGTATAGGTTTATTTACTTACATAAGATATAACTGCTTGGTATAGGTATATTCACTTACATAAGGTTTAATGGTCTGCTGTGTATAGGTTTATTTACTTACATAAAATTTAAATGTCTGCTTGGTATAGGTTTATTTACGTACGTAAGATTTAACGGTCTGCTTGATATAGATTTTTTTACTTACATAAGATATAACGGTCTGCCTGGCCAAGGTTTATTCACTTGCATAATATTTATCTCTCTGCCAGGTATAGGTTTATTTACTTACATAAGATATAACGGTCTCCTAGGTATAGGTTAATTACTTACATAAGATTTAATGGTCTGCTACATATAGGTTTATTTACTTACATAAGAGATAACGGTCTGCTTGGTATAGGTTTATTTACTTACCTAGGATATAACGGTCTGCTGTGTATACCAGTTTATTTACTTACATAAGATTTAATTGTCTGCAAGGTATAGGTTTATTTACTTACCTATGATTTAATGGTCTGCTTGGTATAGGTTTATTTACTTACATAAGATATAACGGTCTGCTAGGTATAGGTTTATTTACTTACAGAAGATATAACGGTCTGCTAGGTATAGGTTTATTTACTTACATAAGATTTAATGGTCTGTTTGGTATGGGCTCATTTACTTACGTATGATTTAATGGTCTGGTATGTGTAGGATTATATACTTTCCTAAGGTATAACGGTCTGCTTGATATATGTTTATTTACTTACATAAGATTTAATGGTCTGCTGTGTACAGGTTTATTTACTTACATAAGATATAACGGTCTGGTAGGTATAGATTTATTTACTTACGTAAGATTTAATGGTCTACTTGGTATAGGTTTATTTACTTACATAAGATTTATTGGTCTGCTATGTATAGGTTTTGTACTTTCTTATGATATAACGGTCTGCTTGGTATATTTTTAATTTTTTTTCTTACACAAGATTTAATGGTCTTCTCGGTATACCAGTTTAATTACTTACAAAAGATATAATCGTCTACTATGTACAGGTTTATTTACTTACATAGGATTTAATGGTCTGCTTGGTATATGTTTACTTACTTTCATACGATTTAATGTTCTGCTTGGAATAGGTATATTTACTTACATAAGATTTAACGGTCTGCTTGGAATAGGTATATTTACTTACATAAGATCTAACGGTCTGCTTCGTATAGATTTATTTACTTACATAAGATATAACGGTCTGCTAGGCATACCGGTTTATTTACTTCCGTAAGATTTTACGGTCTGCTAGGTATAGGGGTTTTTTTTACTTGCAGAAGATTTTGTGGTCTGGTTGGTATAGGATTATTTACTTACATAAGATATAACTGTCTGCTAGGTATAGGTTTATTTAGTTACATAAGATAAAACGGTCTGCTAGGTATACAAGTTCATTGACTTGAGTCAGATTTAACGGTCTCCTAGGTATAGGTTTATTTATTTACATAAGTTTGAATGGTTTGCTTGGAATTGGTTTATTTACTTACATTAGAATTGACGGTCAGCTTGGTGTCGGTTTCTTTACTTACATAAGATATAACGGTCTGCTTCCTATACCAGTTTACCTACTTACATAAATACAACTGTCTGCTTGGTATAGATTTATGTATTACATATGATTTAATGGTCTTCTTGGTATAGGTTTATTTACTTACATAGGATATAACGGTCTGCTTCGTATAGGTTTATTTACTTACATAAGATTTATTGGTCTGCTAGGTATAAGTTTATTTACTTACATAAAAGTTAATGGTCTGCTTGGTATAGGTTTATTTACTTACATAAGATTTAACGGTCTGCTTGGTGTAGGTTTATTTACTTTTATAAGATATAAAGGTCTGCTTAGTATAGGTATATTTACTGACATAAGATTTAATGGTCTGCTTCATATAGGTTTATTTACTTACATAAGATTAATGGTCTGCGAGGTGTAGGTTTATTTACTTGCATAAGATTTAATGGTCTGCTCGGTATGCCAGTTTATTTACTTAAAAACGATATAATTGTCTGCTATGTATAGGTTTATTTTCTTGCATAAAATTTAACGGACTGCTAGGTATAGGATTATTTATTTTCCTAAGTTATAACGGTCTGCTTTGGATAGGTTTATATACCTGCATAACATATAACGGTCTGGTTGGTATAGGTTTATTTACTTACATAAGATATAACGGTCTGCTAAGTATACCATTTTTTTTACTTACGTAAGTTATAACGTTCTGTATAGGTTTTATTGCTTACATAAGATTTAATGGTCTGCTTGGTATAAGTTTATTTACTTATATACGACTTAATGATATGCTCTGTATAGTTTTATTTACTTACATAAGAGGTAACGGTCTGCTTCGTATATTTTTATTTACTTACGTAAGAGTTAATGGTCTCCTCGGTATTCCAGTTTATTTATTTACCTAGGATATAATGGTCTGCTATGTATAGGTTTACTTACTTGCATAAAATTTAACTGTTTGCTAGGTATAGGTTTATTTACTTGCATAAGATATTACGGTCTGTTGGTATAGGTTTATTTACTTACATAAAATTTAACGGTCTGCTTGATATATGTTTCTTTACTTACCTAAGATATAACGTTCTGCTTCGTATAGGTTTAGTTACTTACATAAGATATAACGGTCTGCTAGGTATGGGTTTATTTACTAACATAAGATTTAATGGTCTGCTTGATATATGTTTCTTTACCTACCTAGGATATAACGGCCTGCGTGGTGTAGGTTTGTTTATTTGCATAAAACTGAACAGTCTGCTTGGTTTAGGATTTTTTACTTACCTAAGATATAATGGGCTGCTAGGTATAGGTTTTTCTACTTGCATAAAATTTAACGGTCTGCTTTGTATAGTTTTATTTACTTACCTAAGATATAACGATCTGATATGTATAGGTTTGTTTACTTGCATAAAATTTAACGGTTTGCTAGGTATATGTTTCTTTACTTACGTGACATATAACGGTCTGCTTGGTATAGGTTTATTTACTTGCATAAAAATTAACGGTCTGCTTCGTATAAGTTTATTTACTTACCTAAGACATAACGGGGTGCTAGGTATAGATTTATGTACTTGTATAACATTTAACCGTCTGCTTGGTATACCAATTTATTTACTTCCATAAGTGATAATGTTGTGCTAGGTATATGTTTATTTACTTACATAGGATATAATGGTCTGCTTGGTATACCAGTTTATTTACTTACATAAGATTTAATGATCTGCTTGGTATAGGTTTATTTACTTACATAAGATATAACGGTCTGCTTGGTATAGGTTTATTTACTTACATAAGATTTAATGGTCAGCTTTGTATAGGTTTATTTACTTACAGAAGATTTAACGGTCTGCTAGGTATAGGTTTGTTTTCTTACACAAGATGTAATGGTCTGCTATTTATAGGTCTATTTGCTTGCATAAAATTAAAATGTATGCTATGTACAGGTTTATTTACTTACCTAAGATATAACGGTCTGCTTGATATAGGTTTATTTAGTTGCATCAGATATAACGGTCTCCTTGGTATAGGTGTATTTACTTACAAAATATATAACGGACTGATATGTATACCAGTTTATTTACTTACATAAGTTATAACGTTGCTCTAGGTATAGGTTTATTTACTTACATAAGCTATAATGGTCTGTTCGGTATACGAGTTTATTTACTTACGTAAGAATTAATGATCTGCTTGGTATAGGTTTATTTACTTACATAAGATGTAACGTTCTCCTAGGTATAGGGTTATTTACTTTCCTAAGATATATCGGTCTAGTTTGTATGTTGTTTTTTACTTACATAAGATTTAATGTTCTGCTAGGTGTAGATTATTTACTTACATAAGATTTAATGGTCTGCTTGGTATATTTTTATTTACTGACATAAGATATAACGGTCTGCTAGGTGTGTTTATTTACTTACATAAGATTTAATGGTCTGCTTGGTATAGGTTTATTTACTTACATAAGATATAACGGTATGCTTGGTATAGGTTTATTTACTTACAAAAGATGTAATGGTCTGCTATTTATAGGTCTATTTACTCGCATAACATTAAAATGTCTGCTATATACAGGTTTATTTACTTACCTAAGATATAACGGTTTGCTTGGTATGGGTTTATTTAGTTGCATCAGATATAACGGTCTGTTTCGTATAGGTGTATTTACTTACATAATATATAATGGTCTGCTATGTATACCAGTTTATTTACTTACATACGTTATAACGTTGCTCTAGGTATAGGTTTATTTACTTGTATAAGATATAATGGTCTGTTTGGTATACCAGTTTATTTACTTACACAAGATTTAATGATCTGCTTGGTATAAGTTTATTTACTTACATAAGATGTAACGGTCTGCTAGGTATAGGGTTATTTACGTTCCTAAGATATATCGGTCTAGTTTGTATGGTTTTATTTCCTTACATAAGGTTTAATGGTCTGCTAGGTGTAGGTTTATTTACTTACATAAGATTTAATGGTCTGCTTGGTATATTTTTATTTACTTCAATAAGATATAACGGTCTGCTAGGTATAGGTTTATTTACTTACACTTATTTACGGTCTAATATGTATAGGTTTATTTACTTACATCAGATTTAATGGTCTGCTAGGTGTAGGTTTATTAACTTACAGAAGTTATAACGTTCTGCTAGGTATAGGTTTATTTACTTACAAATTATATAATTTTCTGCTATGTATAGGTGTATTTACTTGGATAAAATTTAACGGTCTGCTAGGTATAGGTTTATTTACTTACCTAAGATATAACGGGCTGTTAGGTATAGGTTTATTTACTTACATAACATTTTACGGTCTGCTTGGTATACCAGTTTATTTACTTTCATAAGTGATAACGTTCTGCTAGGTATAGGTTTATTTACTTACATAAGATTTCATGGTCTGCTTGGTATAGGTTTATTTACTTACATAAGATGTAATGGTCTTCTATGTATAGGTTTATTTACTTACGTGAGATATAACGGTCTGCTTGGTATCTGTTTATTTACATAAAATTTAATGGTCTGCTTGGTATGGGTTTATTTACATACATAAGATTTCATGGTCTGCTTGGTATAGGTTTATTTACTTGCATAAGATATAACGGTCTGCTTGGTATAGGTTTATTTTCACACATAAGGTTTAATGGTCTGCTTGGTATAGGTTTATTTACTTACATAAGATATTACCGTCTGCCCGGTATACCAGTTTATTTACTTACATAAGTTATAACGTTCTGCTAGGTATAGGTTTATTTACTTACAAAAGATATAATGTTCTGCTATTTATAGGTTTATTTCCTTACCTAAGATATAACGGTCTGCTACGTATAGATTTATTTACTTACATAAGATATTACGGTCTGCTCGGTGTACCAGTTTATTTACTTACATACGATATAATGGTCAGCTTGGTATAGGTTTATTTATTTGCATAAAATTTAACGGTCTGTTAGGCATAGGTTTATTTACTTACCTAAGATATAACGGTCTGCTATGTATAGGTTAATTTACTTACATAACATTTAACGGTCTGCTTGGTATACCAGTTTATTTACTTACATAAGTTATAACTTTCTGCTAGGTATAGGTTTGTTTACTTACATAAGATTTAATGGTCGGCTAGGTATAGATTTATTTGCTTACATAAGATTTAATGGTCTGCTTGATATATGTTTCCGTTCAGTGTATGTCCTCTGATCAAGCTTATACTTCTTGTGAAGCCGAAGGAGTGAAAAAACACTCAGAAAACACGTAATGGCAGTCGCTGAAGTCTATTCAAAAATACATCTCGCATGATTCTTTTGACGGTTTATCACGTCAATGATAAGCATTCAAACTGCGTGCACACCTCCTGATATATTTCTGATGTAGATTCTCCCTTAATAAATATTCTTCGGGAATTTCAAACTTCTGCTTCTCTTGGGTGCCTTTGTATGAATATTATCATTATCAAGGTTTGATTCTGTTTTCATTTAAACTATATTTGAACACGGTCGTGCGAAAATATCATTCAAGTTTTCCTAAAGACAAAAATAACAATATTTCACCAAACTAAAATGATAACCAGAAAAATTAGTTTAAAGTATGATTTTTAACAGACGACAGTCTACGTAACGGAAATGTCCGTACAATGTGGTGCCATCTTTACAAGTCTGTGTGGGTAATTCTGTGGAGGTATTATGGATATTATGTTCCCATTTACAAACATTTTCATTATGTAGAGGGTGGACAACTGTAAATTAGGCACTGTAAGGGTATCTTCTACAATAATTTGCACAAAATTAACATCAAATGACTTCCAAAAATGGCCCGTTTGTACAGGAATCTCTGCGTTTCTTGTCGTCTGCTATCAATCATACTTCCAAATAAATCTATTCATCTGTTCAAAATACTGGAGTTATCGTGTTATCAAGACTTGTAACTTTCGTTTTTAATTTGAAGAAGCATTTGTTGCCTTGGCAAAACTGAAACTTATTCGACAATGTCAACATGGGTCTCACTAAATGCGGAATTCAAGTGATAACGAGTAATATTTGTCTCGTCTAAATACTCTCTATTCAACAACGTTTCTTTGCATCTACGAGTCGCCTTTGTGTGGCCAATTGATATTATAGATGAGCGAAAATGATAAAATAGCTTCTTCCTAAATGTTGCACGAAAGCATTTGACTACATACGGAAATATCATCTTTACAAAAGTTGTTAGTTTTTCAGAGTTGGTTGATAATAATCTGAGAAAAAAACTGGTATTTAACAAAATTAGGGTTTATCGTCCTTGTTACCTGATAGAACCGGCCGTTTTCCTGTGTTGCAAACGGGCAGCACTACTATTGATTTGAGATGTTAACTGAGTAAATTATTTTATACATAGATATCAAAACTGCTAGGACTCGACGGTCTTAAACTAAATAACAGGAGGAAGCGAGGTTTAGTAAAATTTATTTCTCTCATTTACAAAGGAAAATATGAAGATTAACTTACAGTATTGTGAATTAAATCCCAAATAATCCTAAAGTTCTATCACAATTCCAAACGTATTGAGTGTTCACGCTGAATTCCAATACTGAATGTGCTGATGTACCAATAGTCTTGAATAGGTTGATGTATTAACAGTTTCGATGCATTATACTGATATAATCTAGAATGCAACAGTCGTGTTTAGCCCAGATGCACCATACTCGAATATGTCATCAGGACTTCTTGCAATTAATATTGCGAGTGCATCACGTTTAGCAAAGGGGTTTAGGTGGTAGACGTACATCAACCGAGACTTCTGACCCTTCTGTGTTTGGTATTTAGCATCGCCGAAGCAACTGATCATGACGCATGGACCTGTCCACCAACTTTGAAACATTGGGAAAATAACCTTGCCACGATATAGAACTAAACTTTCATTCCTTCCTCATATATCTTCCAGTGCAGGTTTACGTCATACTGGCGCTTCTGTCGTCGCCGGTTTCACCAAATATTTTGGAGCGCTGTTATGAAGAGTTTCTTACTGTTTATAGAGGTTGGCCAATCGAATCGCTTCGTTGACTTGGAGGTATATCGGTGTTTCAATTAGTAAAGTTAGTTCTCGCCCGAAGAATATGTGATTCGGTGAAAAACCCGAGCTTTGTGTTTGGCATGTCTCTATGTGGTGCACAATAACCATAGATGTTGGTCCCAGCCCTTTCGGTTGGCTGCTACACATGTACGTAGCATTTTCTATAGTACTCTGTTCATACTCTCAACCATCCCATCTGATTGAGGATTGAAAATCTTTATACGTGTTTTATGAACGTCTAGAACTGAACACAGTTCCCATAAAAGCTTCAATTCAAACTGGCCTTCTTGATCAGCATGTATGATCGTAGGAATGCTGAACCTGATGATGAAATTATCGACTAAGGTTCGGACAACTGTGTTCGTTTCAAACTCCTGCATTGACAAAGATTCGACACATTTCGTAAAGTAGTTTGTACACATTATCCAAATTAGTCCTTGTGAGTAGCCCCAGTAAATTTATTGCAAAACTCTTCATAGGCTCTTATGCACCTGTTATTTGCCAAAAGTGTTATTTTCTTCTAGAGATCATTTTACAAGTCGCACGCCATCGACGGACATGGCGTTGATCAGCAGGTCAAAAGAAGAACCGTCTGACATTACTGCCTGTTTTATTTTCTGGTCAAACCTCCGCAAGTGGGCAAGTCGTGACATTGGCGTAAAGTTTTGTTTCTAACGTACTTCGGAGGTATTATCTGCTCCTTAGTTACCTTTCCGTCATTCCATAATTTAACGATACAACAAGATGCTGTTCTCTAATATTTGGTCAAACTGAGCCTAATACGCCTTTAGAGGCTTATTTTGAGTAGACATCTGGTCCCATGAAATCCCATGGAGTCCTCCTTTTATTTGTAATCCATTTCTTGGTCACGTGCTTCAGCCTGTTTCAGTTCCTCTATGAACACCGAACAACCGATGCTTAATACGGAAAACTGGTTGAACTGCACGTTTCTCTTCTTGCTATTGTCCACTATAAGAACAGAACAGATATTGTTTGATATTGAAATTTCAGGCCACGCGCACGTGGCATATGAGAATAACGTAATTCTTACTTATGTTAGGTGGCAGTGTGTGTAAAGAGTAGTTATTAAACATATTAGTTTTCAAGCAAATATATAACAAAATAAACGGGGTGTGCATTACTATCGTATGCTGCAAAACACGTAAACATTACCCATGTCATCCCCATCGCAAACAGTGCATTTTCTGCTTTGTCTTGGTATGATTTCCTAGCGCTCTAACTATGCTGGAAGCTTGTAGTTGTTAGTTCTAAATTTTAGCAAAGGCAAATAACATTTCTTGCAAGGGATATCAAATACTTCTAAAAGTTCAAAGCTTGTTTGAATATTTGGTACGTTGTACTTTTTGACGTAGCTTGCAATCTTGCATTTCACTTCTGTATATATGTCATTTAATGATTATGCAACGCTTGCTTTCACAGCTTGAGGGTTACCTATTGATGTTTGGCGAAGTACATCAATTCTTCCAAATAAAATTAATGTTTCTAATATGTTCAAGCCATTTATAAAGCCAGAATGATTCTCACTCACCATGATATTGTATAACTTTTTGGAATTTTTTGAATATTTTCCATTTGTAATTGAGATCCAAAATCTAATCATACGACATTTAATATTAATGTCAGTTGGTTTCCTACCAAATTCTGGAAACAGGAAAGTGACTGTTGTACTCTTTCGACCATTTGTTATAGACCTTTGGACTTCGGTATGAACATTTTCAATAAGCTGAATGTTCTGGAATCCTAGACTTCACATACGTATATCAAGAACGGTAGAATTGTGTGATCGAACAGTTGTAACTGTAAACTATTGTAATGTGCAGGTTGTTTATTCTTTTACAGAGAAGATGCATGGCTCATTTTGCTTGTTGAACGTTGTGTTTTGTATCTTTTAAAAATCTCCGATTTTTGGAAAATATGATACTTTTAAATTCCTCATAAATAGAGATGGTATTTTCGCCCAGTGTAAATTTGAACTGACTGCAATTACGCGATCCAAAAATTAATTTTGGTTTTGTTAAATTTACATTTAGTTTCTAGATTTTAGTGTACTCAAAGGAAACATTTAGGTTTTCATGGAAAGAGTCAGCATTTATACCAAATATTACAGTGTCGTCTGCATATAGTAAAATCAACAGTTTCAAATACATTTCGGTGTCAACATCCTCTGTTCCTAGTGCCATCATTTTCTTGTAGTAAAAAGAGCGTTCAGAAACAGTGAAAATAATATCCTAATTGCCTAACACCACAAAGAACTTTAAAAAAAAAGACTTGCCTAGAGAACTTCACACAGGATTGCACGGGACTCTGGAGAATGCGTCCGCATTCTCGTAAAGTCATCCTGGACGAAGTTGCACGTCAAACACATATTCTGATAAACTGTCCAACTACTGCGCAAGGTAGAACTATGGCCAGTACGTATAATATATGTTTTTGTCATTTTTTAATAGAAATAGAATCTGTAAGGATGGAAAAAGTGTACCACTGTTAGTAAGCCCTGTAACATTATGTCTGGCTTTACACAGCTCCAGTACCTTGACTACAGGCATCTGTGTCAGAATAAACGGTTGTCTTAAGTCGTGTTGCATCGGGGGGCTGACGCGGTTACGGGGGCATACTTCTGACTATCAAAGGAGGCTTAACGTTCTTCAGGCCAGGTAAACTAACAGCCCTTTTCTGTCAGTCCGTATAATGACTCTTTTATTGTGGTAAATCCCTTCATGAAGCGCCAATAAAAGGAGCATAAACTTTAAAATGTGTGCAGCTCAGCGACTGTAGACACTATTGGCTAGTTTTCAAACCTTTAGATCATTCTGGATCGGTCTCTATTCCTTTTCTTCTGACAATGTGCCCGACACTAAAAGCAAATGCGTGCCTTCATTTCAAATAAATGATACGTGCTTGCCTTTCGTCGTAACCCTCCATGATCTAAGTCTTTCTGATGACGACGATATCATCCAAATATATAAATAGTCTTTATCCGCTCAAATGTACCGAGCGAATTGCACAAAACAAAGAGCATCACACTGAATTAAATAGCCCTCGATGCCGTAGTTTGGATTGTCTGCTTCTGGTACCCCTGCTTGATGACATACGCTCATCAAATCCAACGTAGAGTACCACACAGAACCAGCAAGAACATCCAAGAAATCATCCGCCCGCGCCGGCGGGTTAGAGTCCTTGTGAGTCACGCTGTTCATCGATCTATAATCTTTTCATAATTGTAATGTGCCGTATTTTGTCCGCACGAGGACAACTGAACTTGCCTATTGTCACGACTATATGTTCTTACTAAGTAATAGAATAGAGCGAAAAATACAAGATTTGTAAATTTCAACTAATAATTTTTTCCCTAAAATATGTAAAAATAACTTACGGTATTGCGAATTAAATTCCAAATAATCCTACGATTTCTAATACAAGACCCAATGATTAAAGTTCTGAATAAAACTTAGAGTTATTCCAAAAGAAAAATCCAACGCTTTAAGTGTTGATGTGTTTCTGATGGCCTGTGTCGTAGTGATGTGCTAACAGTCTTTTGTTGAATCACAATAATACAATCCAAAAATATATCCTTATTTGAATTTCACTTTAACTCCAAGTCTGTTTCCAAGAATGTTATTTTTGAGCACTTTGTATTTGCAGAGAATAATATCTTGAATTAAATTATTTGAATAAATGAATTCCAGTTCAGATGAAGTACTGTACATCGTAGGTATTACAATTGACTCTGCGCAGCTCTTACAACACACATGAATAATTTCTAGATAAACAAGATTATAAAATCCTCTACTTGACCTAAGGTCAGAATTAACATTTTCTAAAACAACACTATTACCTAATGGTAAATTTCATTCTGGAAGGTTCCAAATGTTTATAAGATAAATTCTCAGTTATATTTAGTAGGTCTGTTACTAAAATTATAATTATAATATAAAATCTTGTAATTAGCAGGTAGAGACGGCATTTCATGGGGAATTTCTAAGGTTCTAGTTGAAATAAACATGTTGTTTGCAAAACTAAAATTAATGATTCAGGTTAGGAAGAAAAATGAATTTGATTTTGGACAAGGTCAAGTCTAAAATACTATTATCCGTGCATATAATGAGCAAATAAAAAAAGAATTAACTAACAAACAAATTAAATATACATAACACTACAGACTGAATGAAAACCAAAGAATATCTTCTTACGGTAGATTTTTTACTTGTCTATTTCTGCTTCAGCTATCAGTGGTACTCTTCGAGGCTGTTCCATGGGTCTAGTGCTACCTGTATCGATTACATGCTTAATTATATTTGTCCCATCTAAACAGTTGTCACTATTCTCAAACAGTTAGCTGTGGTGTCGCAAAAGATCTTGTATCACCTGCTTAGGTATTATGCACACTTTGGTTTGTTTACCAGACTTTTAATATGTTGAGGTAGTTTTCCGTAGTAGTTGACCCCTGTACTATTTGACTGTAGAATCGTTCTTCTGATGTGTCCAAAATGCTCCAGCGACTGTGCCCCTGTAAATGACAGTTAGCTCATCATTAAGATTTATCAGTTTCAATGGTACTTTTCTGACTTCCTCCACAATCACCAAAAATATGGCTTACCAATATGCTTGAATTGTCTGTAAAGTACTTGATAGTTCTATCATTCCAATAAGCGGCAATGTGTTTTAAGCATTTGGTTTCAGTCTTCGAGGTACAACCATTTCACTCTGTAGTGGCTTCACCGCTGTTTCTTCAAAAGCAATCTTGTAAAATTGTAAACTTTCTTCCAAGTGTATTATTATACCCCTCTCTTCATATTGTAGATGACTGGTTTCTAAGCCAAGCGCATACTTATTTTCAAACAGGAAATCACGTCCATGTAGATGCAATCCCCATCACATGCATTCTCATCATGCTACTAAGACAGACGCTGACAACACCATTTAGTTTTGTATCAAAATGGTTTTCAGTAAGCTATGGTTTATACTCTTAAAGGATTGCGTCATACGCCTCATATAACAGAATACTAACTGCAGCTCCGGTATCAACGGTACAGTTTGAAGTAGTGCTGTTAATCTTGCCATGACGAAGAATTAATCGACGTGAGATTTCCACTGTGTACCTGTATCTTCTTCTCGTCGATATCTTTTTAACTGTTCATGCTACTTATTTTCTTTAAACGAGGCTCGCGTTTGTCATCTTGTGTTCAGAACATTCCCGACTTATGTATCCTTCCTGTTGACAATTCTAGCAACATATTGCTCTATTTCACCCTTTGCTCTGCTTATTGTTTTGACCCGGCCTCTGTCAATTGCTTGAGAAATATATCATTGGAGTACTTCTTTCAGGGCTGTTGGCTATGACAAAAATACCAACGCCTTACCTACTGCCCCAGTTCCAATAATGATTCTCTAGATCTAAGATGATGTCCCTGAAGTTCGGATTTAAAATCCCTCGATATCGCTTTTCGTACCTTTATCAAGTGTGTCGATTACGTCTTGTTATTTCACTGTTGTACTACCCAACACTTGTTGAGCCTAGCTTACAACAAAGTACGGTGCCATCTGCTTTTCGTACGAACCATTTAACTGAAAATGATATTTAAACTCAAACCATGGTGTTGTTCCATCATACGTAGACGGCGTTACCCTTAGCTGTCTAAGATACTCGGTCTTTCGTTCAGATAAGTCGGTTTCCTTCTGTTTGTCTTCAGACTTCTCTAAATTTGTTTTTGCATGTCGTGTTGGGGATTGTTATCGCAGCGTAATGATATTCTGGTTGTTCATATTATTGACCGGTCATGCTGTTAACATTTTCCCAGTCTTTTGCTGGGTATTCTCGGACTCCTTTGGCGTTGTACTAGTCTGCCTAATTTCTTCCCCCCAGTCCTAAAATATGACATACTTATGTTTATCCTTCACATTTTGTCTTAAAGGCAAAGTAATTCTTCCATTGTTGTTGCATTTCGCAGATGATCTAACACCGACGCTTCCTTCGTTCTTATTCCAAGGGAAATATTACTGCTAGTGTAACCAGGAACACCGGTCCCCGTTGCTGCTAGTGGTGTCTTATCAGACTCTGCTAATTCCGACCATAACTTTCATCTTAAACTTGGCTGGTGCACACGGCGTAATACATTTCATAGAGGACACGCAGTTCCTTGTAATCCTAACTTAGAGGCGATCCGTTAAATTACCACGTTCATGACCCTTGAGAAGCTTAGGGTGACTTACTCAAACTGAATTATAATGCACTGTTTTGCGTCTGATGATGTTGGTGACCGCCTACGTACCCTCAATTTCGTACTTCCTTGGGAACTTATGCGATCTTCCTCTTTTTCATCAGCTCCGCTATAATCAGCTTAGATATATTTGATCATGTGACTCCAACTGGTCCGAAACGTTCCAAAACATCCAATCCGATTCCGCCCCTGCCACCAAAATGTATTACTGATTGTGTCCGTCACACTCATGTAGCATTTAAGGTATTGCTGCTCAAGGTCTTAGATAAACGGCTCGTAATTAGGATTTAGACATGCCACTCTACTGAAGGAAATATGGTGAAGACGTAAGTCACTTTAACTGTGTATTGTAGTAGTACACTATTTGTGGTTGAGTCCCTCTTCGTGTTCCACCCAATATACAGCTAAAAGTTTAATCGTACGCATTCATGCCGACGCACCACATTTAAAAATGTATATGTCACAACTAGAAGAAAGCTGAGAACCGTATCCGTTTCTACGCCTTATTCAGGACTTTATCTTTTCGGGCCTATTAGTTCTTCTTCAGAACTCAGGCGACTTAGATTCGTAATTGTAGGAAATTCGACTTAACAGATAAATTTATATTATAGGCCACGTGCCCAAAATTGCAGTGCCAATACATATTGAAGAACATCGGCCATTAAAATACTTATTATATGAATACTAACTCAGACATAAACAGTAATGTCTACCAATCCATAACAATATTGTTTCTTTTCCTTAAAATGCAATATCAGCCGTGTTCTCTTCCAAAACAATCCTCACTTTTAATTTTTCCTTTAATTAGTTTGTGTTGTTTTGTTTTCTCTTAGTTCATCTGTGGTCAGCTTCTTTCTTTCATTTTGCTTTCTGGAACTTTTCACCTATCTGCATAAATTATGTTGTTTCTGAACATTTTGGGCAACATCACCACTGATTACTTTAGTCTCACATCTTCTTTGAACTTAAGGAAGCATTATCAGATTAATCTCTGTAAATGTGTTCTCCCTTTACTAAATTTTAAAGAAATATTAGCATGCTTGTGCATCATACATGCACAATAATAAATACCGAAAATTCACATTCAACCTTATGATGCACTGCTTGTACCTTTTATCTGCTAGCTTATGCATAGGATTAGTTTTGCTCAGCAAGAGCAGTTACCTTTTAGCCTTATGATGTGCACACAGTCGCAATTGTTTTACAGCGCTGTTAGCTTTTATAGTGGAGTATTCATGTTCAAATATAATATATAATCCTTACCCTTATCGTGTATACAGTACAAGTGCACTTAGTAGAGCTTACCTGCTAGCCTATTCATTGGATTTGTCTTGTGCAACAAACAAAACGTACCTTTATTTTATGAGGTATGCAGTGCAGCTGTCCTCCATACTTTTCACAGATTAATCTATGTGGTGAAAAGATACTTTTAACCTTTCGATGTATCCTGAGCAATTGATTTCAGTGCTGTTTATCGACTAGTACATGACTTGAGCTTTCTTGTTCAGCGATAACGTTGCCCTTTAACCTTTTGACGTATACAGCTGTCTCGGTTTTCCATTGCTGGACATATTTATAGCTAAGAATTACTGTTTGCCTTTTGCTTTTCAAATACTTTTATATTTCTCCACAACGATACTTTTAACCTTTTGATGTATACCGAGCAACCGAGTTCAGTGCTGTTTACTTACTAGTGTATGCAGTAGAGTTTTTCTTGTTTAGCAAAAACGTTGCCTTGTAACGTTTTGACGTATACAGCTGTATCGCTTTTCTATTACTGGCCGTGTTGAGTTTACTTTCTATTAAAGAAAATTAACTGGGGTCTTAATACTGCAAACTTCTGATTTTATTATTTTAGTGTTATCGTCTTTCTACAAGATTGTGTTGGTGAAAAAATGTATTACTCACTACTACTGTTTATTGGATACTTTATCTTTAGTTGTTGAACCACTATACCAATGATAGGCCTAATTAATTACCTCTTTTGAACTCATAGATTTATATTGTCATCATATTAGCTTCGTAACTCCTTGAAAACAGATAGCATACGAAGGTCTGACTGACTGGATCAGACTCGGTGCTGAACTTTCAAATATGTGAAAAAGTGGGAGTAAAAACATGTCACCTAAAGGATTCAAACCCACGCCCTGAGAAGTCGAGTTTCATGACCAAATTCAGCATATATAACACAACTGTGTTCTTATAAACTGGATACGCAGAAGAAAGGACCGATAAATATTTAAACAAAATTCAGTTGATTAGATTCTTAACTTTCCACCTTAAGTCGGACTAATGAAATAATTTGTGTAGGGTGTAAGTTACACTAACCAATTGGAAACTTTTTAAATTTTCTTTTCAGGTAGCGTTCCCAGATGGTGTGACACTGACTAATACTTTCTATGGTGGACTGAGCTTCTGCACTGCGGTAACGGCAGCATATGGCACAGAATGTGCTCTGACCTGCAACTGTCGCAGCGCCGATCTGTGTGCGGAAATCGTATTCTTCTTCTGGAATGATGGGGACACCATCAACCCGTCTAAAATCTGTGAAATTCGTGCTGTTAATTTGGTGTGAAACGATACACCTTTGCCACGTATCCATATGATTCACGATACACAGCTAACGATACGATACATGATAGACATATAACAACTTGATGTTCTTTTCATCTTTAGAAGATCTGTCAGTAGTAGGGTGGTGCCGTTTTATGTGCTGGCATTTTGGTTGCATTTCTAGTATGCAGATTACAGATAGACACAGGCGTGTCTGTTCATATGCATTCTCATCCTTGAGACGATTTATATAAATACTTCCAAATAGACTACTTGTAAGTGTCAGTGTTTTTTATTCAACATTTTAGACCATTTCATGCTTTTCCTTTTCATCAGCTGCAGAACTCATCTTGGCCATCATGCCCTTTGTTTTGCAATGCAGGAATGCTTTTAAGATAGTTTGCTACCAATTTCATGTTTTCACTTAAATTTGGAATGCATTACGGTGTTATCTTCAGAACAAAAGAAATCTTGTAATTTCCTCTTGTAAGGAAATTCGTATCTTCAATAAGTCCGAGTATGCAAGCGGAGATGACTAACAACCAAATCCTTCGCATAGTACTCCTGCAGATGCAAAACAACTGCTGTGGACTCAGACACTCGTTTCTGTGTGTGAAAAGGAAATCGTTGACAACGCCCACTCCACTTCTACAATTAGCAAGATGACTATAATTTGCGCGGTTTGGAATCTGCCCCCTTACCGATTCAGTGCGCATTTTTATCAAGTCAGTACGTTCAGTTGCTGATTCGACGTATATCAGCGTAAAAGAACCCATTTCAAATGTGTTCTCATTTTATGATTTAAGTACCTTACTGATCATTTAATAGCCAGCTTTGTTCAAAGTTTGTTGTTTTGTATCTGTTTCAGTTGAGTTTGGATGTCCATACTTTTAGTATGTCACGCAGTGAATATGCTACAGTTACTTCTGATTGGTAGTTATTGTTTTACGCTGGACAGGAACAAACAATAACCACCAATCAGAACTGAATGTAACATGTTTCTCTGCGTGACACACCCGTAGTGTAGATCTCGTTTTCGATACAAGTAAACAAGATGTGAAGCAACAGCGAAACTTTGGTTAAAGTGTTTATTAAATGGTCAGTAAGGCATTAAAATCATACACGGGGAACAAATCTGGAATGTCTTCTTTACGTTCATATGTTATAAGCAGCTGATCATTCTGACAGGGTAAAATAATCAGCATGGAATTTGAGAAGGGGTGGCATATTTCAAACCACGTGAATCAGTCACCATAAGCATGCTAATTTGTAGAAGACGAGTGTGTGTTGTCAGTATCTGTTACTTTGTTACTGACATAAATAAATGCATAAATACGGCTGTCTCAGATGAATTTTCAATGTAAAGAATAAGAAGGCAAACGACTTATAATTATTCACGAGTGATGAACATAAACTAACTTTTATTGAGAAAGTATTGTCTTGTATCGATTGTCTACCTCTTGTATCATTATGAATATCGATGTGGAAAAATATCAGTAGATCGATATATAGATTAATCGTTTCACCCCTACTTTCAATATTGATGGAGTATTGTCGAGATCGCTTTTAATTCTCTCCCCCCCCCAAAAAAAAATGATGCAACAATAATTTCTGCGCTCAATAAGCTGTTATTTTGTTGATATAATGGTCTGTTATTTTGTTGACATTTTTTATATATATGTGTGTGTGTGTGTGTGTGTGTGTGTGTGTGTCCTTATTCCATGTTTCATATCAAATCGTTAGTTACAGTACTTTTCACTAAGCAATGCAAGAGACTGGTATCTTCTATGTAGCTTTTGTATCAATTTACTGTTTAACGTATCTTGTATACAAATAATGTTACTTTAGACATGCAAGTTTCTCATTGTCTAAACTTCAAGGTTTCATATAACGTGCAAATCAACTCTATCATGCACATATAATTTGTTGTCTTATCACAGGAATAAATTGTATCTCGGTTACAGTAGTTATTGAATAGTTTTGGCAGACTTTGTTGAATTATTAAGTAAAGAATTGCCTGCTAAGATTTAATATTTCATTCATTAGCCCGTAATTTTGAAGATGCACAAATTAACGATGAGAGTTCGATAACACTAAGTTGTGATGTGTGACGTGGCACACTGTAAAGTTGTCTTAGACTGGGACTGTTTTCTTGTTTATTCAACCAATGCATGCTTCTATAGAGTACAATCGTTCTTTCGTAGCAAAACATATTTCTGTTCTTTGAATGAATACAATATTTTATCATTGTTATTTCCATACTCCTTACAGTTGTGCATACTTTAAAGTAGCAATATATTGAATGTAATTTTTAGACGAAGGAAAGATTTAATGATTATATTCAATTTTAATATTGCAAAAGAAGTGGTCAATTGTATGTAGATTTATGCTAGAGCTTTTATTTATTATTGAATGACGTTGGGTTAATAGACTCTGTCATGTGTATTGATGTAGGAAATGGTTCATAATTATGCATTGATTTGGGAAATCCAACCAATTTGGCCCATAATTCATGGACAGGAATCTAGGGGTAGGATTTTAGTGTCCCACATCAATACACGTGGCTGGTTATTTTTTTAAAATCACATTCTCAGGTCAAAAATGTGGGGTTTAAGTAAAACGATGCCCCACTGCTAAAGATAAGCCAATAACAGATATAACTCGTTCCAAATTTGAGCCTTCAGTTTGTACGTACATAACTTGGTTTACACTGAAGAATTCAATGCAAACTCAGAAGTGCAGTTAAAGCATTATTGAAAATCTCAAGCTGGGAAATTGTGGGGGGAATTTCGGGGTTTCTTTTAATGAGACCAAATCATCACTTACAGAATTAATAAAGGGCTCTTGTAATAATGAGCTCTCTTAAAAAAAAAAAAAAAAAAAAAACTACGTAAACTTGTAAAACTATCAATACTATAATCTCAAAGAAAAAACAACAACATTATGTCAAAAATGTACTCATACACTGCAAACATGTTTCATGCTAAACCAGTGCAATTACAACTAGATTTTATTGGCGTATTTACATCGCTTTCTGATTAGACAAGTATAGGCATGTCCACCAGTTGTCCAACTAGAGACTAGTTTCTTGACTTCGATCACGAGCAAAGCAATGGTACTATGTACGAGTTACCTCCCTTACATTGGCTACCGTCAACCAAGAGAGTTAGTTGGATTTTCCTAGCATTCCTATTGTCGTCATTAAACTAAGCTAGGGTCAAACACATCACAAAATTTGATTTCTTATTTGCGTGTTTTTTTCTTTGTTAGTTTTGGGGTTTTGTTTCTGCGTCACATTTGTGTAACTAATCAGTAAAGCCTTTCCAAACCGAAGATGCCCACCGTGTACCTCAAAACAGAACCCACGCCTTAACATATAGAATTTGTCTTTTCTCATTACTAAACTTATACATTATGATCATTATAATATCATGAGAATTCTGTATGTTACGAAATTATTGAGGGTCCATTTTAAGAAACGAATCCATGCTACCATGAAATCCCCGAAATGCTACACATTATGACCTCGGCTCCAAGAAATTGGCTTATTAATGAGTTTGAGAAATATCTTCCAGACACCGATTCCTCTTAGTAAATAACTAAAATTTAAGAAAGCATTAAACCGAGACGTAAATACAAATAACACATGCCCTCGTCTTCTTACAATATCAACAGCTGAGTGATCACATACTGGCATTTAGGGGCCCGAGTGGCCGAGGGGTTTAAAGCGCTCACCGTTACGGATCACTGCCATCTCACCTCGGTCTGAGTGGGTTCGAGTCTCGGATTCGGCCAATGTGGGTATGTGAGAAAGCTTGCCAGGAGCGTCTCGTGGGTCGGTGGTTCTTTCCGGGGTTTTCCCGGGTTCTTCCTCCACCATTTATACTGGCCGCCATGTATAGCCTATCTTGTGCTGAAAAATGGCTCTAAACCCTACAACAACAATATACTGGCATTTTACACCCACAAAGTTGCCCGTTGCATGAAGTATTCATATATCACATACTGGCATTTTACACCCACAAGGTTGCCAGTTGCATGAAGTATTCATATATCACATACTGGCATTTTACACCCACAAGGTTGCCAGTTGCATGAAGTATTCGTATATCACATACTGGCATTTTACACCCACGAGGTTGCCAGTTGCATCAAGTATTCATAATCACATACTGGCATTTTACACCCACAAGGTTACCCGTTGTCTGAAGTATTCATATTAATTGCAGTTATTGCGTGACATCATGAAAAGCTTAGGGACATGTTTTGGGCTCTTTGCAAAGTAACTGTTGTGAAGTTACTTTGAGTATTAATTTCTTCGATAAAAGTCAAAAAAAAAAAATATTTTAAGGTATAATTTTGTATTATGTTATTTTTCTTCTGTGTCCACTGTGCAATCAAGATAAGGCAATGTCGCAAAATTCGAGGAATATTCTGGTAAATTTTAGTTAAATTGGGGCCTAATTCGTACGCGCTACTCGCTTCGTATTTGGTATCCATTCTTGAGACTGTTCGTAGTTTTCGGCATCAGCCTGAGAAAAATTTTGTAATCTGAGAATTTCACTTGATTTTATGTACATTATATATTTCCGCTTGTAAAATTCTCCGTGCGTTTTGGCGGCGAGTAAAAAAAAATTAATTGGATTCCTTATGATATATCGTGGAATAAAATGAGCTCACTTGCTATTAAAGGGTAAGAGGCTATTAACATAACCTATCGTGTGCAGAGAGTTTGGATGGTGGAATGTCTGGCAAGGGAAAGAGGCTATTAACATAACCTATCGTGTGCAGAGAGTTTGGATGGTGGAATGTCTGGCAAGGGATCAAATTTCATTGGCAGAGACAAGGTTTTAATCCTGTATGTGCTGACGAAATTTGAACATATAATGTGTCATTAATGGATATATATATATATGTGTGTGTGTGTGTGTGTGTGTGTGTGTGTAGGATAGAGAAATCACAACCAAAGGTCAGAATTTGTAGGCAGGAACAGGACTTTGCAGAATTCCTGCCCATAAAGTTCTTATTCCCAAAATATGATTTCTTTGTGTGCAATAGTATGTTTAAAATCGTAGTGATGGACCAGAACGGTGAATGAGCTGTAATATAACGCAGACATTAGAATGGAAATCCTTTATTCGAATGTCATCAAATGCACTCAAGTGAGATTAAAAGAAACAATCATATGCTCTGAGTATGATTTGAAAATTCCACTTGATGGTCTGAATTCTGAAGCAGGAATGTGGCTTTGAACAACTGTCTTAATATTTCTTCACGTTACTGCTTTGTTTCACCACATGAAGTTCTACTGTGATAAGAACTTACATGTCATTACGCATTTTTATAAAAATTATTTTAGATGTGTTTTCAGCAATATTAAATCTTAAAACTGTTGTATTGTTTTTATTACATATATTTCCAGCATGGTTACCGTAAATTTTAGATTCAGTAGCAAAAAATTATGCTAACTATTGTTTTTAAAGCACAAGTCAGGAGATGTATTGAACTAGTGTCTGGTGTAATTTGTAACTATTGAGCATTGGAGGGGGTGGTGGTTTCTCCCTGATCCCCACCGGGTCTCAAGTTTCTTTTATCACTCATGATACATAAGGATTATTGGCAGTTCTGTAATATTTAACAGCACAATCTTGCAGAAACCACAGTAATGTTCGCATTTTAGATTTTTAGTTTCAGTGTTTTCTTCATAACTGTATAGTTAAACCGGGCAGTCATAAATATAATCTTTTCAGATGATTATACTGTTCTATTTTGAGACGCCAAGCTAACACAACAAGCTAACACAACAGAGAGAGAGAGAGAGAGAGAGAGAGAGAGAGAGCAACAAAGTGACACGATTAATCGGCAAAATTACATTTCTGCTCCTTATACTTTATTGAATCTAATAAATAATAATTTAAACAAAACGGTGTGATAAACGGATGCTGAATACAATAAGTTTACTCATTCAATCTATTACAATCGATAATAATGGCTTAATTTATTACAATCGATAATAATGGCCTAATTTATTACAATCGATAATAATGGCCTCATTTCTTTCATATTAACTTACGTAAACAGTGTTTAAATTTGAAAGAGCTGTTTACACATTCCAAAGTCACTAAGTTGTTAAATTTAATTAAATCTCTATTGCGTCGGCTTTTTTCTCGGTCCATTCATTTTTATATCCATCTAGTAAAGAATCATCAGGTAGGTCCTATAAATGTTTCTTCACATATGCCACAAGGTTGATTAATATTGATCAAATAACCATTACTGTTTTCGAGACTATCAAGGCCTGGGGAAAGTGTTACGTTTAATTGAATCTCTAAAGCGTCGACTTTTATTCCTCCATCGGTCTATTTGTTCTCTCCATTTACGATCCACTACATAATCACCAGGCATATCCTAAAGAGATTTCCCAATATTCGACAATATTGATGTATCTAGAACAGTAATATCCATTACTGTTTCTTTTGCCATGTCGGCATGGAAACAGTGAAGCTGTGTATACCGGAAAGGGCTATAAAATGACTTCTCCAACTTTACTTGAACTTTAGAACCGTTGTGTAATTTGTTCACGTGAATGCATCAACCATTGCACGTGAAACAATGATGTCAATGCTAATGTTGGAATACAATAAGGTTGGAGTGATCCATTGTCTTTCAGGGAGAGTAAGGAATAATAGAAAATTCAAACTGTTATGGTTCTTCTAGCATCCCAAAAGAGCAATTTCTAACATTTTCAACAATTAATACGATGTGGATATATATATATATATATATATATATATATATATATATATATATATATATATATATATATATATATATATATATATATATATATATAATGTCTCCTGCCTGTTGGATTAGAGACTGGTAGGTTATGCTTGGATATTGTATTATTGTATTACAGATATGTATGGCAATAGACTGACGACAGCGGATACTTTGGTATGATAGGTTGTGAATGAGACCATTATGAGAAGATGTTAAGCTTTTACTCATGCTAATCTGCATAGTATGTATCACTGCATTATTACAAAAAATTCATTTGATGACCTAGCTAAACTTATTTACAACAATCATGTCTGGTTGAAATTTATGATTTTACACTGTATCCACTTAACTCCAAAAAGCTTCATCTTTCAGGGATAAACGTAAACAGTGATTCCAAACGTCCGATCATCTCCTTTTATTTCTATGTGTAAACAGTTCTCCTTTTGCAAGAAATGGAGAATTTCGCACTTCTGTATTGGCGAGTAAAGGCGAACTGGCATTGAATTTTAGAGGAGTTCCGTATGGTCCAAACTTGTTTTCCCTTGAAGCTATTGAATATGAAATCTTTGGAACTATACTGGCGCTATTTATACGACTGTTGCCTTTGTCTGGTTTTCGTACTATATCCGGAAGAGACCCTCTTTTCTTTGCATGCGATTGTTCAACAAAATGTCCAGTCCGGTTGTTTTTCGACTTGTGAAGTATGTCCTTCTGTATAAATTTCTTAACAGACCCGTTTCGAACGTTATCACTTGTTGTGTATTGATCACTACCTTCATTCTTTGCAGCGACCCATGGATTGTTTGTTCTAACTCTATCCCGTGTGTTTTCAATGATGTCATTTTCTTCAGATAACCGTTTTGGAACTTTTCTATGCCAAAATTTGCTCTCCCATGCGTAACTTCCAACCGTTTCAACCTTTCTGTCGGTCACTCCTGTTTCTTGTCGAGCTGATTGATGATTAATCTTTGGCAGCCTATTTCGAGTGTAACCTAGGAGCGAAATTGAAGCCTTGGTCCCACGGACACTGACGTAGTCGCTGGCTCCAGTTCTGCTATTTAAAGGCGAACACCTCGGAGAACTTTTGGGTGACATTGTTTCGTATCCTTCGTCAAGTCCGTATCTCCTTGGAATATCTGATATAGATCCCGTGTACGAATTTGCAACTGACGAAGAATTCCTACCTTGCTCTGGATTATTGTCCTTGTTGGCGGTGTGAAGTCCAGAATCACTGTCCACGTCGGTTTTCTGTCGGCCATCCATATCTTTCGAATTTAGTTCTGTTGCTTCCGGATGCTTGTTGCTGTTATTGTCAATCAATTTTTCTTCATCCCCTTCCTCCAAAGAACTACCCTCTTCCTGTGGCGACGGTGTAGGGGTGGGGGGTTTCGGACGCCTCAAGCGGATTACACGTTTTCTCGGCTTTACAAAGTTAAATAGGTCACCATTTTTTTCGTCTATAATTTCAGCAATATCCAAAAGTCCATAATCCAGCGCCAGCTGTTTACAACCCAGGCTGTAAATGTCCAGCCTTTTCTTTCCCTTTACCTCACCAACCTCCTGTTAAACAGTAAACACAAAGTTTAACGTGAGCCTATTTAACATATAAGCGTAACTGAACATTTTTCAAAATATACTATGGACCTTTTCGGTAACCTAGTTATCTCCCTCTCGTAATAGGTCTTTGCTACATCAGGTAGGAAATTAAGCCGCTGGACAAGAAGATAGCTGCTATCGTCACTAACGAATCCGTCTTTGCCAGGTGTTTTGTACATAGTTATGCTAATCATGACGCATGAATGATTTCTAGCCCTTCTCACAGTATACAGTTACTATGGGGGAAAGGACTGGGGAACTACATATGTATACGAAATGAAGAAAATCTCTCTCTCTCTCTCTCTCTCTCTCTCTCTCTCTCTCGCTCTCTCTCGATATATATATATATATATATATATATATATATATATATATATATATATATATATATATATATATATATATATATATATATATATATATATATATTTATACTATGTACAAATATGCTGGTCTCCTCACTATTAAATAATATTTACTAGACCGAAACCGAAGAACCATCACAACACGTAATTTAATACAACTATTATACCCTACACTTTTTTTTCTTTTTGGACGCAAATAAACAAAGTAGATAAAAATATGTAATGCAAATTAATATATATAAAGTTGTCGTTCCTAACACAAACACGATATTACATGATTAAACAATATAGCATACATACATAACACACACAATACAATAGACTGATCCTTGGTCAAAATCACTAAAATTTAAGAACCATGATATAGAAACCAGTCGCAAGACCTAGTGACTGAGGAAGGAAGTAGATGTCATAAAGAAATATACCGGGAAGGAAAATAAAGGGACAAGCTCCAGGGACATTGTGAGCACGACACATCGTAAAATAATAAAATGCAAATAGCAATGACCAACCCCTGAACAAGAATAATAAATACTTTGTTTCTTCAAACTTCTTTTTTATTTGTTACAGAAAAACAAACACCCACACTATGGGGGATATGGAAACTCATTAAAGCCTTTAAAGTGCCCACAAATAAAACAGTATACAGCTCACCATTCATAAATTAACTCTGATAAACGGTCCAACTATTGTGGAACATGATCAGTGGATTATAGATAGATAATACTAAAATGCGCAATGAAAAAATGTAACGTAATGGAAATAAACAATGGAAATTAATTTTGTTTTTAATTTTTTCATTGAAAAAATCAAAAGAAGTTTTTAATCATCAGATGCATACATATTTGTTTGAATTGCACAACAGAAAATAGAATTAATTTTCAAAACTGACGATAATAATTGTATGAAACGTGCCTTTTTGAGAAAGTATGCAATCGTCGTAAGCAAATGGAAACTATCACATTTAATAATGTTCGTTGCCGAATGTTTGGGTGGTATAAAGCTTTAACGCAATGGAAATAAAGTACGCAGAGGAAATTATTTATTTCAGTTTTAAATGATTTGTTTGATTAAGGAAGGTTAACAGAAGGATTTCATCATCGGGCGCAAATTCTAAGCGTTTTGCATAATATAGAATATCATCATGAATGAAGGTTCATAACTGACTTACTTAACTAAAATGTTACTTTAAACATTCGGTTTAACTGTAATTAGTTTTTTGTTTTTGTATGTTTGTGTTTGTTATTGTTGTTGATTTGCCAAGGAATTGTGTGTTCACTATTATTCCTAAATTATCTTCTACATTTCTAAAATAACTTTCAGTTGCAAGTATCTGCACAGGTTATCCACATACCCATTGATTTTTGATTTTATCCATTGTGCCTGACAATTATTCGTTAATTACTTTATCCTTCATTTATTTAGGGCGTTTAATTGGAAAGTTTTCCATGGCGCGAAATATAATTTCATTCATATCGTTCTGTTCTGCAATGAGTGAATGTCGACCAGCGGCAATACCTACCGGAAATGCTTCTAGCGCAACCTCCATACACTAAAGAGCTCGAAAAGAAAGAGGCTATACCAACATTATGCTAAACTCTGTTAGACATGAATTGAGAAATTCTTAATTTTTTTCCATAAACTTTAGCGTCGTTCACGTCTACTTCCTGTTTGTCATTTTTACCACATATGGCATATATTTGCACAGTCAGCCAAAGTAAAAATGCAGTGTTGGAAATATTTGTAAAATATATTACAATGTTCTGTTACACAGATTACACAGATATAGAACCAGAAGCAGAAATGTATCTCAAACCTATCGAAGACAAAGAGCCCACATCTGGAATTTTCGCGATATTTTGATAATTTTAAATGACGGACATATCAGGTTGATCAAACAAATCCTGATCAATGGATGCTTATATAAATATGGTGTCGATTACAAAGGCTACGACTGTTTGTATTTCACTGACAACTCTTTCAAACGTTTATCCCTGTCACTCTAAAAAACATGATCATAAAATACATCTCCACCAAACAGATACGATACAAATAACGTATGTAAAATCATCTATGTCCATTCAGCGGACAAGCATTGCTTACAATGACAGATGTCAGGTAGTTGTAGTCCACCCCATTGTCCAGAAGGAATTCCGCCATTTCCTGCTGACCAGCTCGAATAGCCGCCATTAGGAGGTTCTCGCTATACTGGAATATAAAACATTTAATTTGAGTTTCCTACATTTTAATTTGCAACGAAAATATTAGTCCAAGACACCATGAGACAAATTAGCCTTTTGAGAAAGAGACATCACTTAATACATATACTACACGGAATTTTCTTAAGTCAGATTTCACAACTAGTTTCCGTTATTCAGAAGTTACGGTATCAAGGTAGTTTATTGACGTGTTAACCATGCTCTAACTTTCAAAATTCCGTTATTCAGAGGTTACGATATCAAAGTAGTTTATTGACGTGTTAACTATGCTCTAATTGACGAAATTCCGTTATTCAGAGGTTACGGTATCAAAGTAGTTTATGACGTGCTAACTATGCTCTAACTTACGAGATTCCGTTATGCAGAGGTTACTGTATAAAAGTATACCATTAGGGTGTTAACTGTGCTCTGTTATTCATTAGAAACTGAGATTCCGATATTAGGAGCTTACGGTATGAAAAGAGCCCGTCGACTTGTCAGATATGGTATACCTGTTCAATAGGCAACGAGATTCCGGTATGCAAGTAGTCCACTGACTAATTAACTATGCTCTACTTATTCATTTAGAAGCTGTCCACTGACTAATTAGCTATGTTCTACTTATTCATTCGACAAGAAGATTCCGGTATTCAGAGGTTGGGATATCAAAGCAGTCCACTAACTTATTATCTATGTTCTACTTGTTCATTAGACAAGGTGATTCCGGTATTCAGTGTTACGAGTAGTCTATTGATGTATATAATATGATCGGCCTATTCATTGGACAACGAGAAATTGGTAGTCAGAGGTTCTAGTTTAAAAGTAGTCTGTCGTATTAATTAAGTTCTGCTTATTAATTAGGCAATGTTATTCGGTATTCAGAGGTTACGTTATAAAAGTAGTACATTTACGTATTAACTATGCTATCCCTTTACGACTATATGGTCTTCAAATAAGTAGCACAAAGAAGCGAAACCAACAAGTTTATTCAAATCAACAAATAAATTGTGATTTAAATCCCAAACAATCCTAGAAGTTCACAAGTTCAAAAGCCCAATTTCGTACTTATATTTCAATCGAAGAAGGCTTCAAAATTATGAGATTTGTCTTGTACTTTTCACACGTTTTCGTTGTAGGGGTGGGGGGCTTAATGTGCATCAAACAGGCTATAAAAGACAATATGTTAACACGAGTTAAATATAGTAAATATGGTTATATGTAGTCTAGATGGCAGACCATACAGATGTCACATATGGTAGGAGAAACAACCTTAGTATCATATTAAGAGATTTTAATTCTAATCTAGATTTAATCAAACGTGGTTAATATGCTAAAAGCATCCAGATCGGGGAAGAGTGCAAACTTATGAGCGAGATCCATGCATATTAATAAGGTGATTTTGCAACTGATCGGCTGAGCCTCTCAGCACTTTAGCAACACTATTTCTGATAAGATTTTATCGAATTTATTAAATAGGCTTATCTCATCCAGATTTTTTTTAAAAATTGTTGTTATGAGCGATATCCACACATATCAGTGAGATGATCTTTCATCTGATATGATGACTTTCTTAGCACTTAATGGTCGTTATTTCTACCCCATTTTAATCAAACTTAGTAAATAGACTAATTTCGTCAAGATGTTGGATGATTTTGATCATGAGTGAGACCCATGCATATGTATGAATTGATCTTGCATTAATATGGCTGGGTTTTTAACCTCTTGTGACTGGATATAACAGGATTTTGATCAAACTTAGGAAGTATGTTTATATTATCAAGATGTTAGTTAGGGTTGATTATGAGCGAGATCCAATCATGGTTAGTGAAAATTTCAACTGTTTAGTTATATTATCTAAATGTCCTTCTTGATTTTGATAACAACCTTGTGGGGGGGTATGTTAATGCATAAAGTATATGAAATTGTAGGGAATTTCATGTGGAAGCAAAGAAGATAAATAGTTTCGGGCGGGGCTACATGGAAAACTTTATGTACTAACATATTGTTATCTATGTCATACAGTCCATCATGAAATTTAATTATGACTATAATATACATGTAGTGATTAAGGACATAGTGCCCCTTTATTAATACAACACTGATTTAGCTTTCGTAATAATATAGCCTGACTACATACAATAATATACGTGCTTATCATCACACACTCTTTACAGACATTCATATTTAGACACTATGGGAGAAAAGAGAATCTACACAAGAGTGTGTGTAACATCAGTGGTACAGAAAGTCTGTACGAGTTAAACCAAAGTCTGGTTGTCTTACTCTTTCTAACTTAGTAAAGACGTGTCATTTTATCACTAGAGTGAAATGTTATACCCACATAAGTGTAAGACTCTAAGTCAATTTACATTGTAGAGAAAGGTTATACCCACAAACGTGCAATACTCTGAGTCATGTTACCATTGTAGAGAAAGGTTATACACACATAAGTGTAAGACTCAAAGTCTATTATTGTCTAGTGGGATTGCACATATATCATTGCCTGATACCAATGTTGAAGACGATTGTGTCAAAAAGGCTACTTTTGGTTTTGATTGTGGAGGTGATATTGGTTACTGTTACACATGCTTGCAATAATCGTGTGCACCTTTCCAACAGTTCCATGATGCAGCATCGACAGCTTTGCTAAATTCAATAAAGAAAATAAAGAGTTTACTTTTAGTTAATTTTTAAATATATTGTTGCTAAAATATATACCCATGTCATGTTGATGTCCGAACACCGTTTATCCAAACAGTCTTCCAAGCAGTCTATATTACCCGCCTTGACAGCGTTGTACATATCCTGTGGGGAAAAAATGGATGTAGGTTTTTTTGTACATATTATCTGATCAAACCAGAGTTACAAGTAAGTTTTAACTCTTACCGGTACGATCCTTTGTTTCTGGTACGAATGTACCGGCAGCAAATGTCTTAACGATACGACATACCTGACCGTACCAGTACAAAAATATTATTGGCGTTTTGTATCACTCATCATTGAGAACAGAAAATATTATTGGCGTTTTGTATCACTCATCATTCAGTACAAAAAAATATTATTAGCATTTTGCATCACACATCATTCAGTACAAAGAGTATCATTAACTTTTAGTATCACTCAGCATTCAGTACAAAAAGTATCATTAACTTTTGTATCACTCAGGGCTATAGCAAGATGCCATACATATCTCATGGCATCAATAAGATCCCACACGTATCTCAAATCATCTCTTGCGTTTTATATGGATGATAAATGGAACGTAAAACAATGATATAGAATACGATGAAACAAAGCCACAACCCTTTGTCAGATACTAACAATTTACAGATTGTGAATGTGTCAAAACATTCAGGTGAAAACTTTCGTATGGACAAGCAATGAATGGTTAAATTTTGAACATGATAATGACACTGTGCATATTTTAAAAGTTGATATGTAGAACCCAGGAGAGCTGCGCTATCATGTCCATGACTTCTTTAAGCACCTGAGAAATTTGTGCATAGTATAACTAATATATCAGACCTTCAAATCTAATTCATTAAAGAAGGAGGGAAAGCAAATCGCTGTACCTAAATTGCTCTACACACTGTAAAAGAGAGAGACATGCACCATCCACTACAGAAAGTTTGATTTTACCGAGCTCTTTCTCCACCAGTTATACTGGCCACTATGTATAGCCTATCGTGTGCTGAAAATTGTTTTAACCCCACGACAACAACAGAAATATAAACGTGAAGTCATAACCGAAGTTCCAACACTGAAAAGATGGGGTCGTTTTGTTTGATCAACATGCGTGATCAAAATTCTACACTGAGCTCAAGACGAAGCTCAAACAAAACTCTTGAAACGTTTTGGAAAACGAGTTCGTCAAACTGATGAATAACAGTAAACAAATCGAAAATCTAGAAGACAAAAACTGTAAACATCTGTATAAATGTCAAAATGTTTTGTAAGGACATATTCTTTGCAAACATAGTTATCGCAGACGACAATTTTGTGATTTTGAGCCTGAAGAAGAAAAAGGCAAACTCACTGAACCTATCTTTCATTGATTTGAGTCCTTGAGCTAAGCAAGTCGATAATGCCCGAGTTCTGCATGTTGAAAAACCAATTTCAGAACATGATGCTATTAGTTATCTATACTAATTCGATGTATATCTCTGCTGTGACAAACAATTTATATGATGACATGAAAGAAAACATAAACTTATATATTACTAATAAAGTGGTAGGTGTATTCCATTCGAAGAGTTTGTAGGTCTGAGATCAAGGTATAATACGTATAAAACTGATGACGTGTGTATGTTGTTACGACCCAGTAGTTAAATTACATGTGTGTTAAAATTTGAATTCTTTATATTTCAGTTTTATTTCATTTTTATATCATTAAATGTAATTATTATTATGATGATGATTATGTTCGCAGGGTATGATATTTTGTTAGAAACATCGTATTTATTTAGAACGTAAATGTGACTCGTGTAAGCACGATTTTTGCATGACGGTTTTGTCATATTAAGTAAACAGTCGGAAGTAGCTATGTAAATGATTGGCTATGACCACGGCCATTTCTAATAATACTTGTTGACATTCTATACTACGTTGGCGATATTTCGAAATCGCACGATTTCTTCATGCTTGTACATGAAATGACGTATGAGTTTGCTTTAAAATACTCAGGTACCTGCGAACTAGTCTAGAGTAATATTGGAGAGTCATATTTTAACATCTTAGAGAGTCACATCATAACATCTTATAGAGTTTTCAATACCTTAAGAAGGTATTCTTTTGTGCTGGAAAGAGTTGTTCGTTCGTACGTATGAAGAATAACGTGTTTTGTTATTGAGGATAGTTCTACTTTGTCTACCTTCTAAATAATAATTATTTTCCCTGGAGAACTACACAACTGGCTTTGGACAAAGACATTTGCTGAAATTATTTCTAAATTGGAACAGAACAATACAAATTGTGATTCACAGTGAAAATTCTGGACATTTGTGTTTAACCTTCGTCTGACGTCATCATCCGCCATCTTGGAACGGAACTGAGATTCAGACTTCAATTTAGAACTGTTTATTCACAGGACTTATGTTTTTCGCAATTTTAGGACACATTTTAGTATCTTCTTCATAAATCGTAAGTCTTGTTTCATATTTTACCTTTTCACCGTGTTTTCTAGGGAAATAAATTATTTTTGTTAAAATCTACAAAGCTTGTTGTAGTCACTCTTTTCTTTATGTTACTTTAAACGAGCCGATACGTAACAATGTAAATAGATAAAGAAGTGCGTGATCATACAAATTTTACAATTTGAAATGTTTCTTCAACCAAGTATTAAGAACTGACTTGGTTTTGGTCCAACAATCACGATATGTACATAATTAAAATAAATTACATTTGAAGTGATACCATTACAAGATGACCCGAGAGTTTTAATCAATAATGACATTACATTACCTTACGGATTTGAAGAAAACATAATGACAGAATTTTAATTTAGAAAAATGATCATTGAAGACAGTTTAGTCAGGTGTGACATCTTTACAAATGGTATTTATTTTATGCTAAACGTTTACGATTTAACCAAAAATTAGAAGTTGTCGTTGGTTTACGGGGTTTTTAGAGTATGGAAAGTACTGCGGTATCAGGCTAGCTTATTGGTGTGCCAGTGTAAATTAGAACAACTTATTGCAAAATAATGCACGAATTGTAATATATCCAATTAATTTGAATTCCAAAAGTTCGGCAGTTTCTGTTCAAACCGAAAAGGTAGATGTACCAGCCTGGAATAAAGTTTGAAAAATAAAACTTCCGAGAAAATGTCATGACAAGAAACCACGTGGAGAAGAAATGAACCCATAAGTAACACATATAGGAGGTGTGCTTTTCAATCATAGCATGATAGTTTACAGACATAACATCAAAAAGTATATTGTTGTTGATTAGTACATTATTGAATGAAAATTGAAGCTTTACTGCATTTTCATGTACAGCAAATACAGACCTGAAAATATTTACCAGTTGATTGAAAATATCAACATGAATTTTGTTGGTGATAGCAAATTATTTAACTGAAGATTAAACATTTACCGCCATTTCATATACAGCAAATGATGTAAACAACACTTCTTTAAAATAGAAACCTGTCATCCACGGCTTTCTCTGCATTTTATCATAACGGGTCATTGACTGTCTTAGCTACATTTCACTATTACAATGTGCTATTTTACAAAGCTTAACAAGTAATTTTAGTGTACAATAGATGATTGTTTATGCTACATTTTCATGTGTATGTACTAGTAGGGGATAACAGAAACCTTTCAGGAGAACTGGTTCCATTGTTACATTAATATTATGGGCAATTTCTGGATTGGTTAAAGATGTCTTGATTTTAAAAAATTCATTTTTTATTCAGATGTTTACACTATATTTGTCCTTAGTAGATTCGGCAAATAAACATATTCAGCTTTAACTACAAACTGACCACTGGTGATTTTAAAAAATTCATTTTTTATTCAGATGTTTACTCTATATTTGTCCTTAGTAGATTCGGCAAATAAACATATTCAGCTTTAACTACAAACTGACCACTGGTGACAATCCAGTGTTTCTAATTCTCTCCTTTTATATCTCTATTCAAAAAACGTAGATACCTTCCATTTACATTTTTTCGATATGTTAACTAGTGAAATAGCCTGCCATGAAGCCATGCAAGGTGCGGCCGTTATTATGAGACGTACAATAGGTGAACGTGTAACGCACAAAGAGTCATGTGTGGAATAACAGAATGAAGTTAATATCATTTTCTGAGGATTTATTTTCTATAAAATTACTTTTGTCAACTGACAAACATGGAATAACCGGTGTATTCATTTAAAAATGAAATTTTTATATAATTTCAATCTTTTGCTGAAAAAGTCTCACAAATGGTAGGACTTTTTCAACTCGTTTCATCACAAACGTAGAACTTTTTCAACTTGTTTCATCAATTTTGTTTCATATGAGCACTCAGGTAAGATCCTCAAGAATTAGGCTAAGGACTAAATTGGCAAGAGAGAGTGAACAATGTATCATATATTAGAATCCTTTCTGCAACGTCCTTCAACAAGCTAAACAACACAGGGAAATATCTTAATAAAATTATGAATTATCATGAGCTGGAATTGTTATATCAAATCTTCTTCTGTTGGAATACCCTGCATAAAACGTTCTAACGATTTAACCGACGAAAAGAGTGTATTTTTTTATAGTAAAAGATATTAACAAACGACATAAAACTCCGCTCTGTAATCTATACAAAGGTCACTAAGAATATATTTTCAGCTGAAAGAAATATTGTTCCTGACATAAAATATTTTATATATAGCTTTGAAACGCATTAAAAAATACAAACCTCCATTTCCGACAAAGTCATTTCTGTCCGATCTTCGTCATCTTCATCTATATTTTCCTCTCTGGATCCACTCTGAAAGCTGGTCTAAACATTTAGAAAAAGTAAGCACGTTCAATTATCCAAAAATGAATCAATCATTAAAAACCGCCTACTTAAATGTACTCGCGTTCAATTTTCCATTTAAAAAAAAAACAAAAAAAACAAAACATCAAGCATTTAAAACGGCCAATTTAACGATATGCACGTTTAATTATCCATAAAAAAAACCCCACATGAAGCCTTAAACTGCCTACTTAAAGATATACACTTTTAATTATCCATAAAAGCATGGAGCATTTAAAACTGCCAAACTAAATGTAAGCAATTTTAATTATACATAAAAGGATTATGCATTTAAAACAGCCTTCTTAAAGGTGTGCACGTTTAATTATCCATAAAAACATCAAGCATTTAAAACTGTGGACTTAAAGTTATGCATGTTCAATAGTTAGCCGACCCTATGTACGCTGAATGGTATCATTTGTAGGTACATCTTCCTTATGTAAAGAAAACACAATGCTGAAACAAAGATAAAGCACCGTCGAAAAAGAACCTTTTACAGGGGTTCAGTGGATTTGATAATTTATATAACTGATTTCATTTAAGTTGGCAGATTTAAATGCTGAACACTTTTATCGGTAAATTACGCATGCTCCATTTAGGTAGGCACTTTTCAATGTTGGATTGATTAAAAAATAGTTAAATACTCAAAAGAATGAGTTAAGTCAAATTATATTGATCCGTTCAAATTCCATTATGCCTGTTACTCCTTGTTCTGAGTGCGATCCGAGACGCAAATTTTGATTTGTTCTACTGATGATATGGTTGCCAAATTTTACCAAGAATTTTATCTCGGAAGTGGAATCTTAGACCGTTTAAAATTAGGTTACTGATATTCTTTTTCACTAAATTAACTCAAAAGAGGTCGAACATAGGTTTGACTTCAGACTGTTGTACGTATAAATGCTTCGTCATGAGACAGGTATTTAGTTTAATATACACAGACCCAGACTATAAATGCCACATTTGTTTTGATAGTCAGTGGACGGTAAGGCCATATCTTATTCTTAGCCACTTGTGAGAAGTAATTTATAAAGCATTAGAAGTCACTGAAAGGCAGAGGATTATAATAAACACATAAATTGTGGTAAATTGCACACCTGCCTGAGTAAAACCTTTTGGGAAAACTCTTTATGAAGCTTTAGCCTATAAATCACTCG
Organism: Megalonaias nervosa; assembly: GCA_016617855.1. Classification (NCBI taxonomy): domain Eukaryota; kingdom Metazoa; phylum Mollusca; class Bivalvia; order Unionida; family Unionidae; genus Megalonaias; species Megalonaias nervosa. Next base: position 45,517 of record JAECUM010015890.1, on the reverse strand, counting down.
TTGATTGTACCCGGATGACCCTAAATTCTGTTCTTTCAGAAAAACACTTTAGCACCATTGTTGCACTTGTGTATTGACTAGAATCAGAGATCGTCAGTTTGTAGTGAGCCTTTTTCTGTCGCCGAGTTGTGCAAACAAAGAAGTTATTTGATGAATTCACCGGGGTGTAAAGATTAGTATTTGTGGCTCTTTAATGCATAACAGCAGATCCTGTTATAATACAATACACAAGCTGTACTAGTTTACCCAACCATACATGGGCAGCCGAAGGTGAAACTGACTAATAGCATGTTTTATTTCAACATATGTTGAGGCATTTCAAATTTCGTTTAATACTCGAATTATCATGCGTCAATCACATTTACCTTAAAATATATCACTCCATAGAGACTGAACGGTCAGCAGAAAAAACAAAAGTAAAATATTCTTACATTTAATTTAGTGTAAACAGATAGGAGCTTTGCGTTAAGTAGCGTTTACGTTTTATTTTCTGGATAGTGCCATGTAATTAATAAAGACATGTACGGACAACCACCATCTTTGTTTCCCGTAGGTAGAATCATATGGACAGATACGCCATCCTGGTAAAATGATGTTTTCAGATTTATATTGGTTACATATAAGGAATACACTTCACTTTGATAGCTCGTGTCATTCATTGTACAAAATCTTTGGCAGCTTTCATTAATAAATGACACCGTGATAACGATAAGTCGTCGAATACGACAAAATGGGAAACACAAGTTTACATCTGCATGCGATTCCACACCTCCTAATGGTCTATTTAGAGTTATTAACTGTATGAATACCGGTATGACTCTACGGATGGGAAGCAAGATGCGTGTGTGTCTTAATTATATACAAGGTACTATCCAAGAAAGAAAAAAAATGTAAATACTATCTAACGTCAAGCTGATGGTAAACAAGGTGTGCCATAGGTGGACATTATATGAGAGGCTCTATTGCGCCGAATTTTTTTTTATCAAGGACGGAAATTTAGCCACATACATGTGTTTCGCTGTTGTAAAAGACAAGACTTTAATAAAAAGTACGGCGAGCTTTTTCCTCGCTAAATTCAAAGTCGAGTTAGACATAAGGGGTTTATCACCATGGAATAAAAATAAGTATTCATATTAAAACAGGAAGCAGTTGCTCATTGTGCTTGCTCATAGCTTATAGCCCTTTATAAATCATGAAGCGGATGCTCACTTATGCTTGCGCATAGTTTATGGGCCTTTATAAAGCAGGAAGCGGATGTTCACTGTGCTTGCGCATAGTTCATAAGCCTTTATACAACATTTCTTACACTGTTAAAAAATACCTACATTAAAATGTGTTTGTACATTTCTAGAGGAAACAATTTGTATTTGCGATCACATTGTAGTTTTTGAAAAGGTGGGGGGAGCTCTCATTCATAAACAAATAATTGCCTCAGGATCACCGCAAATTTTAAAGTTACGTTTTTATAGGTAATTCATTCCAGCATTTAGCTGAAGTGCCTGTGTTCTCTGCATCATATTCTACCCTTTACAAATTGGCTTTACAAATATAACAGTAATGATGATACATTACATGTACATTTCCTTGGAGTCAACAACTAATCTACCACTTCATATGCTAAGATCAAAGAATCTCTTTTTTCTTGATTTGCAATACTGATTTAGAAATACAACATCAAATACACACATACTTGATCTGCAATACTGATTTATAAGTACAGCATCAAATACACACATACTTGATTTGCAATACTGATTTAGAAGTTCAGCATCAGATACGCATATACTCACCGATACGAAAACCATGAATAGGACAATGCCTAAAACAATACGATAAAGTTACCCCCAGGATGACACATATTTGAGTCCTCCCTTGGTGTATATCATTCAAGAATGTACAAGGGCTAATCTACATAGTATTGTGTCAGATTATTTGTAGCTTATTATATATGACTGTCGATGAAGCTGATGATAATCTTTATCATCAATGTTATCGACGGTCATATATAAGAAGCGTGAAAAATGTGACACAATAATAGCAGAATGACACTTCTACATGCTTGAATGATATGCATATATGGAGGATTTAACAATTCACTATGTCTGTCAAATCAATGTGCGAGACACCGGGCTTTGTAACAAGCTCAGGTATCGGCCCCATGCCGTGAGCACAAATTATCTGATACACTGTTGAATACCATGTTCTGTTGGATCAATAAAGCCATCGTCTACTGAATGGGGGATATACAGATTATCAGTTATGATGATCGTTCTGTCAAAGTACTAACATGAAAATAAACCCTTATTAATCACTGCTAAATGAATGAGTGATTGGGCAAATTTTGGCCATCTTACACTCCTTACACAGATGTCATGATTATAAATTCAGCACCATATTATTCTGCGAGTATCACAAAATTGTATAGGTCAAAATGACAACAAAATCTCCCCTTTGCCTAACACGCGATACTTTTTGCTTCAAAATTGTCATTATAAGTAAATTTGATACTGGAAACATCAGATTAATCAATACCCTTAACGTCTTACGTGTGTATTTGCATCTACGTCACAACGGTCTTCATTTGGGTCTAACTCTGAATCCTCGTCGTCCGCCAGGCCACCGAGTCCCCGAGACTCTCGACCTGTCTCCAAATTGTCCTCAACAAAAGATTCTGCTTCTTCTCCCAGACGATCTGATCTGGTACTATCTTCCTCTACTATACCGGCATTAGTACCGTCATTCATTGCTGGGTAGTTAGAACCCTGTCCGTAGTCTTTGAACTCAGTGTCTTTTGAGCTATCCGTATCCATCGTGTTCTGATAAACCATTTGAAGGTCTACTAAGTTTTCGGTAACATCGAAGACTGTACGACTAGTTTCATTGGTCTGAGGGTCATTAGCACATGCCTTTTCAACTTTATTTCGAATGATATTACCATTGAATGCCTCGTGACTTTCTGTGGGAATCTCTTTTGGATATTCAGTTTCAACTGTATCACTATTTTCAAGTTTTGAAACCTCCGTTACAATGCTATTATCACCCAATGTTTTGTTAGTGCTGGAATCATCTGTTTCGCCATTAAAATCATAGTTTGAATCATATAATTCTTCACTGTCTTCGTCCAAATATTTATTAATAGTAGCACCGTCTCCTACATCTTGTCTCAAAGATTCCTTGTGTCTAGCATCCTGTTCCCTGTCCTCATCTACCTCGGCGCCGCCCTTTTTTGTACCAAAGCCCTGTTTAGTTTTTGCCTCACTCACCACTTTGTTACCTAGGTCTTCATTGTTGACTTCAGACTCCACTATCTCAATGCTCAGATCTTCATTCAACTCATCGTCTTCGTCGAATATAATTTCTTCAATGAATTCATCGTCTGTTGGCATTTCCTCAGCAAAGATATCACTCGCACTCATTTTGGCTATTTTACTTCAAGTGCATCTATAGAGAGAAAAACAAAGCATGTTGAGAATTTGTTTTGAGCCACTGATACTGAAAATATGGTATTTCCGTTAACAGTGATTTGCGAATAGAAAGAAGTACATGACTGCATATGCCAAGTAGTCAAACTTACCTCTGCATAAAGATTATAACTACTGTACCATCAGAATAAAGCGTGTCTTCATACATTGAATTTCTTATAGCTCCTGCCTTCATGTAAACTTACCTTTCTACCTTGCCTACCTCCCAGTCATGTAGGCGCTTTTATCATCACCTTATCGAGATCTTACATTCTACTTTAGGTTTAGTGGCAATGCGAAAAGTCTTAACTGGGTGGGTGGGTGTGATAGAGCCAAATATCACCTATAATACGTAATTAGAGCAAAGTTATAAATTATTAACTACTAGAACTCTTGTAAATATTCAGGGACAATTTCTTTTGTGGAAAATGTATTTACATAAGTCAAAATAGGCAATTTGATATTGCATTTTACGCCCAATAAATCACGGCATTGTGATATTGCATTGTAATTATCTTGTTGCATGAAGACTAAGCAAGATGCAACAAGCGTTACAGTTTTCATACAGTGGCATGCAATGGAGGCTGCCATATTGATCTTTTCCTGTCAACCCGCTCCATGATTTATTACACGCATACATGTAACCCGATGACTATCAAACTTTCCGTATTGAAAATCCATTTAGGAAATATCAAGTTGTAGGGGATGAGTGTCATTTTGTAATTATATGTACACCTTATACCAATTTAAGACGGAAATATCTCGACGAGACGTATTATATCAGCCCTTCAGAGGATAAATGTATAAATTTAATGTCCACTCAGAAAATAAGCCTTATTACAAATGTTTCAAAATTTCTGCATTTTGCATTTGAACTAAGAGATGAGCTGTTAAAAAGTATCAATATCAACACCAAAAACAAATGTATTTAATATACTGTTTATGGCGCATTGTGTATTAAACTCTGTTTATTATGTTATGAATTATAGGTCGGTGGTCTAAAGTACTGAATAAACTTTCTGTTCTGATCTGTTCGGTATGATAATAGCAAAGAGAATTTCCAAACATTCCGGAAATACATATTATAAATACTATACATGACTTATCTGAGTGTTTAAATTTAACTTCGTTTCCTTCTTTCTTTCACTGCATGTGGTTCTCTAAATATTAATCCGTCAAATTTAATATCTTTGGGTATCATAAGTCCTTCGTTCTCAATATCCGTCTGAAGATAACGAAAAGTACATGAGCGTGATTCAAATATGAAAAGATAAATTTTAACAAAATTACAAATTGATCGGGTGTATGAACAACTGCATACTTTAGAGAAAGGTACTTGTTCAGTACTGTTGCATATGACGACTGTCACTATACTGTTTTCTGTATGACATTTAAACTCTGGGCAAATTAGTTTTTTTTAATCGTTGTACAATGTAGTCATCTGCAAAGATATAGAATGCTTTAGAACTCAAGATACAAGAAGGCATTTAATGTGGCGCGTGACGTACATAATGCGGAAATATTTGACCAAAGTCTTACATTTGTATGTTAATTAATAATGTATAGGAAACTGAATTACCAATTGTAGAGATAGATAGATAGATAGATAGATCGTGTACAGAAAGACGTGTGAGCAGAGAATATAAAAATATTCCAGATTGTTCAATTTTAGGATCATCATACTGTTTAGGACTAAAAATTGTATCATAAATATTATGAAGATAATGCATAGAGAACTGTGTCATTGTCTTCGTTATAAAATGCTGATTATGTCCAATACAGGCCTACCTACCAAATTAGTAACTGCCGTCAGTGTTTTTCAGGACTGACTATAATCCATTTATTTGCAAAGAGTATGTGCAGAAAAACAGCTTATGTTTAATTTCTCAAAGTTTTTTTTTTAATAAACCCCCCTTCTCCTTGCCAATAAAAGGATTATTCAAAAATTGTCAGTGGGATTTCATTTTCGCTACATGAAGAGTCCATATCGTTGTACATCAAATTCTATTTAATTGAAAGAAATGGGACGTAACTATTACCATATTTTTTAGCCATTTCTTCATAATTAGAGTACCATCCCCCAACTACCTGCGCTAAATCGTGCATTACCAATAGCCCTTAAGAAGCAAATACCTAATCAAAAGGTATTTGTTTACAAACGATAATTGGAAAGATTCACCAAAGGTCACCGGGTCCATTCTCTTTATCGAAAACCTTATTGATGAATAGATCGGTGGGGAAACGACAGCAAGGACCAGACCACGCGCTTTGTAAGAACATGATCATTTACTTCTAGCCTATGGTATTCCTTGAACATGCTGGGGATTAGATGAAATTCATTAGAAGTTTCTAACGTGCGGCATGGGAATAATTTGTATAAACAACTCTAAAGCTCGTGCAAACACACTTGTCAATCAGAAGACAGCGTTATTATTCAGACTACGATAGAAATAAATCAAAAGGGATTTTCCTGTCTAGGACAATATGTTGGGACGTTTACTGGTTAAAAACGTCTGCCATGGCATGAACAAGTATGGATTCGCTGATAACCAAAATTACATTTTCTTCTTTATATACTCACAGATTAGGAAGCTTTCTCTCATAGCAATTGGTAAAACGAAAGTTTTTGCACTAAACAAAGATAAGCATTGTTAATGAGGCATATGGTTTGCTTTTCTTGCATTTAATATTCCAACAGTCTTCAAAAATACTGATATTTAGAATCTTCTTTTCCCATTGTGGCAATATATCTTTATTTTCTTCTTTCATGGCATCCTAAATAATACCAAAGGACAAAGGTTGGAATATTGGATATAGACTTTATCCAATAACAGACTTTCATCACCTGATCAATGTACTATCTGCCATTAGTTATCTACGCTGAACTCAGAAAAACGTTTCCTTCTTCTCACAACAGTAAACTGAAAGTCGTAATCCACCTCCTATAACTAAAATTGGAACCAATTTTCAGGTTTCTTGTGAATCCGGCTATTTCCAAGGATTAATCAGTATGTATATATAGAGTTTTTGACCGATGATCAATTGTACTTAACTGGAAAATTCACATGAAATCAGAGTATAGCAATAAATGCGTCAAGTCCAGTTAAATTCTTGACTGACAAGCTTATCTTAATATGCAGTTTACCTTTTGCACTTTTAATCCCGTACGCACAGCGAATCATACTTAAATTATATTATTATTACAGTTTTCTGGTTGAAGTAACAAAAGAGGTAATATCGGTCGCGACTCGCGGAAGAGTAAAATTATGGTTTTCGACAAGTCTTCACGACTGTCTTCAGGAATCACAGTTCCCTGGTGAACTTGTCATTATTTAAGCCATATGATGAAACGAGTATTTGTTTATGTGATATGGTGAAATGAGTACTTGCTAAATCAGTAGTAAAATAGCATAAGTAAAAGTCCTCTTTATGATGTAGTACCCTTATATGTCGTACCCTTATACGTCGTACCCTTATACGTCGTTAATCTTTTGCCAATCAGTTCAACACCAGCCAAGGTACAGCTGTTGTATTCTACGACGTTTTCTTTCCACAAAGAACTTGACTCGGCATAAAATGATAAAACTTCGAACAGCGCACACCGCCATGTGTTAATTCATACATGAAACGATAGATGTTCAAATAGCCCACACCGCTACGTGCCAATTCATACATTAAATGACACATCTTCGAATAGCCATTATGCCATTTGTTAATTCATACATGAAATGGTAGATCTTCAAATAGCCCACATGGCCACGTGCTAATTCATACAATAATGATCTAACAGCCCAAATGACCAAGTGGTAACGCATACATCAATGACAGATTTTCAAATAGCCTACACCGCGAAATGTTAATTCATACATTAAATGACACATCTTCGAATAGCCCACATGGCCACGTGTTAATTCATACATGAAATTATAGATCTTCAAATAGCCCACATGACCACGTGTTAATTTATACGGGAAATGATAGATCTTCAAATAGCCCACATGGCCACGTGTTAATTCATACACGAAATGGTAGATCTTCAAATAGCCCACACCACCACGTGTTAATTCATACACGAAATGGTAGATCTTCAAATAGCCCACACCAACACATGTTAATTCATACACTAAATGACACATCTTTGAATAGCCCAAATGTTAATTCATAATGAAATCATAGATCTCGAAATAGCCCACATGGTCACGTGTTAATTCATACATGAAAAGATCTAACCGATTTCTTCCTCCACCTATAATACAGGCCGCCGTTTTCGGCCCGTAATATGCTGAAAAATGGTGTTAATTCCCGAAAAACTGTCAGACATGAAACGTTATACTAGTAAAAGGTTATAATAACACTTTAAAACAATCACATGGCAAAGTATTTACTCACACTGGTAGATGACAGTATAATGCTTATTATATTATGTTTTCTCATTTTGCTGTGTTTTGATTGGTTAAATCTCGACAAACTGTCTTTGCTAAAACATAACAATTTCACGTGCGCATACGAAGGTGATATGATTGCACAAATTTTAATGACGGTCAAGTTCGAATCTCTGACGTCACAGGCAGGGTGACAGAAGAGGCTTAGAATACTGACAACGTAAAGCAAGTGTTCTAAGTCTGCAGTCGGGACAGAGTATGCATTACATACTACATATAGGTGACGGATTCTATTCTCCTATCTCTCTTTTGCCACAGAACATTATCGAAGGAAAATAACAAATCATAATATTTATTATTTTTATTATTACTTTTCCTTGTTGTTCCAATCATTTAAATCATATTAGTATCTAACATGATGATCTAAAGGCTTTCTTTTTGTTGAACTTTATTAGCAATTTTCGTTGGGTATACACTTCGAACTTAATCGAGTGTTACCCAATAAGGTGGAGTTCTACAGTTTCGTATTTTGCATAGGGTGGATTTTTAAAGAAAAACAATTTCCCTGGATTTCCTCACTGGTTATATCAGCAATTTAAAAAAGATCTTTTATATCTTAGGTATTTTTCAAAGAACTGTTAATTCTCTTTACTTTGGTCTATGATTGATGTTTGTAATATGGGTTATAGAGTATACAGCTTGGACTTACTTCAGATGTGCAAGTTTCCAAAAATTTACTAGCTCGGCTTGGTCATTTTCACTTCCTGGACTTCAGAGGTAAATTGTTAAAAAAAAAGAACTGATAACCTTCTTTTTACAGTTTATATAATTAGTAATTCAATCATTGCCCTTTCTGAAGCCGGTATTGTCTAGTCTGGCAAAATTCGTTTCCCTATTGTAATAACTGCTCAAGATAGTGTACTCGAGACTAATTCAGGCCGAGCCTTTTAGCACAAAGGGGCAGACATTTTAGTTATCTGTATACTTGGAAATTTCAGCCACAGAACGTGAAAGTAATATAGAAGTATACCAACATTCTCCCCATTGTGATTGTTGCAAATGTAAAAAAGCTTCACCTTACACCTGCCACTCTCTCAAACGTTCATAATATCTGCAGAGCACCCCCTAAAGGAAATGTGCATAACGTCATTCCCACTCAGATTACCTCGTAGACTTCACACTGAGTGTCATGAACAATTCCTCGCCATTTACGTAGCATTATAGGTTGTTTACGTTTTACTCTGATCAAAATGCGTTTAGCGGAAAATTAAAAATAATAATGTGATTCCCTTCTCAAGGATACAATTTTCCATATGATTCATTAACAAAAAAAAAAATCATAATTGTGTCACGTTGCTAAGCCCAAGCTATAAAGTCACATATAAACTATAATCTACCTGTCTTGGGAATATTACCGCGGCCTTGTGTTTGATATCTAAAGATTGCCGCGGGGTTAGTGTTGAGCTCTTACGCAAGGTTACCATGACCAGCCAGAGACCGAAAACTTGAGTCCGCAAAGGCGACCGGTTGTGTTACTTAACAAAGGCTTGCCGTTATCACACCTATATGTTAAAGGTTAGTTCAAGGATCAAAAGGAAAGTCCACGGGGTGAACGGGGTTTGTTCTTATCCGTCCTCACGGTGACAGACAGTGGGAGGGACGTTGTCCGCTAAGTTTGATTGGATCGATTCACAGCGATATCCAATCGAAATTGAGATTAGAGGCGTGATTACAATGCAGACCCGAATGATACCTTTTGAAATCGTAAGGGTAATTTAGTATTCGCCTGGAAGGTTGTTGTTGTTGTTGTTGTTGTTGTGGGGCTTAACGCCATTTTTCAGCACACGATAGGCTATACATGGCGGCCAGTATTAATGGTGGAGGAAGAAACCGGGAAATCCCCGGAAAGAACCACCGACCCACGAGAAGCTACTGGCAAGCTTTCTCACATATCCACATTCGCCGAATCTTAGACTCGAACCAACGCAGACAGAGGTGAGATGGTAATGATCCGTAACGGACAGCGCTTTAGACCACTCGGCCACTCGGGGCCCCCTCGCCTGGAAGGATTGCAGATCAATAGGGTTTACTCCGAGAAAGAAGCATTCGTAATCTGACGGCAGAACATAGAGGTAGATTCTAAGGAAACACAAAGCTTCGAAAAGGTCAGTAAGTTATTTGCTCGCTTTTTGCAGAATATTACGGCATCATAATTGTAATTATTTGGAGTATGTACACATAATTGCTAGGATCATTTAGTATGTAGACTTACCTTTGTAGTGTTTCATTTACATGCGCATTTGAGAAATGGGCTTAAGACGTAGAGAATTATTAGATGCAAGGCGGAATTATGTAGATTGTTAGCTTGTGGTGAGAATTGATTTTGTAATTCGCTATTAGGTTACTTCGTAGTAAACAAGTGCATTTATTAATGCGTTATGTTAGAATTTAGACATGCTTGAATTGTGAATTTGGAAACATGGTTGAAGAATATAAGATTAGTTACTGTGGACGTATGCATATATCAGAGCATGGATATTTGGATATTTGCGTACTTTGTATGAGTTGTAAGGTAAAGAAATGTGTCTGATTATTGTGATCTTGTTTAGTATAACGGGATTATGAATATGTACTGATGTGACGGAATTTATTGATGTATGTATAAGAAGTAATTGATACCGTGCTGTATTATGACGCTTGTTTTACCATACAAAAACGTATGGGTGAACGAATGCGTGACCGAAGAAATTTAATAGCCGTTATCTGATGATAGGCTGTGTGTAGTGTGAGATGAGAAGGCTAATGAAAAAGATTGTATCGTCCTTGTGTTTTCACAGGAAGCTTTTCAGGGAACAGAGAACTTCCGGTTCCATTTGGTCCCATGTCTTCAAGAGTTGGAGACGGAACTGAGACTGTAGCCGAGAGAGTCGAAGTTGACAAAAGTGTAGTCATGGGAGAGAAAGTAGAGGAGGAGGAGAAGGAGTCTAAAAAAAGTCGAGGAGGAGGAGGAGAAGGAATTTGGAGAAAGGTCAGGGATTAAGAGGAGAAGGAATTGGGAGAAATAAGAGAGAGAAAGGATACAACAGATGAGTAGAAATACATAGACAGGTGGAAATCAATCTCACACTGCTAATCAAGTGATACAAAAGGCTTATTAAAGGGTCGAGTGGAAGGAGTACAATTGGAAATTTGAGTTATTTAATTATTGAATTGTTATTAAATTGTTATTCATTGAATTTCAACCTTTTTTGTATATTTAACCATCTAACCCTTGGCATTGCTGACTGGGGGCTCGAGCTTTACATCTATCTTTCACCAAATTTAACTTCCAACCAAATAGAGCCTGGGTGGGACTTCTATAATAGTTTAAATAAAATACTGGGATCACCCCACCCCACCCATATAGTTCGTCACAAATTGTAAGAACAAATTCTGGACAAGTGACACAAAATAGTACATATTCAGCATTAGTTACAAGTTGGCGGAGAGTGAGTGGATGGAGAAAAGAGTTGTATTATTGCGTTATTCCCGCTTTTTGCATCAATGTGACTATAATCAAGAGACTTCAAGAATGTTGAAATCTATGAAGCTACTTATTATCAATAGTCATATAATAAAGTAATTGCATACTTTGATTTTGTTTAATACCAGGATCTATCAACCATATAAAAATCATAATCCCCTCGGCCTATCACCTCGGTGGATACCACTTTTCTGTGCTTGATAAATTCTTGTTCAACCTCATTAAAATTCATTATGTGCATCATATTGTCTACAACAAAAGACTATAGCGATCAATGGACGATGTGTTCTGGAAGAATAAATATATAAACGGCAACCTGCATCGATTTGCTAGCCATGCGATCCATGAATAAAGGCTAGTTGAAAGAAATATAGTCAGTAAGAGTTATTCATCTTTTTCTTTAACTGTAACATTTTTCCCTTTGTTCCTCTTCCGTTTTCCAATGCGGCCAGGTACCTTTTGCTTACTACTTCTGAAGGTCAAAATATGGCTTTCGATATATTTACGTTCTATAATAACAATGACAAGATTTGGATATGAATGGTCCTCTACTTCTGACATAATACATATTTATTAAACTGTACATATTAGCCTTTAGAGGAGGTTGAGTTGCTAACATTCTGGCTCAATGATCTCACCTACCTTTACAAAGTTATACATTAATTTAAATAAGAACTGAAAGGAGCTATTTATCGCCTGAAGAAAACGACCCGGGAGAGCCGCAAGTTAGCGAACGAGAACGCCTACTCTGCTACATCTATTATGGTTGCAATTACAGTGTGTTAAAATACCACCAGTTTTTGTACAACGTGCATGTTATTGTATGACAAATTTGATATAGGAAAGAAAAACTAGATTCAAAATCCGCTTCACAAACAAACAACAAAAATCGCCACTTCAACAACGTTTCTTAAAGAGTAATTGATTAATCGACTGATTGATTGAGGGAGATTGCCAAACCAAGTACATTTTGGGAAGACGTTTGAAGATCATTTCTAATGAAAACCCGAGGAACTTAGAAGGAAAGGGAGGTGGTACTAAACTATGGCACAATTTTGAAGTCTAGATCAATGTTTCTCAAGAAAAGCACTGCTCCCTCTTCAAGTGTACGGCAATTCGTAACAGCCAGCTATTAGGCAACAAATTAAATAAGCGTCAAATAAACATTTCTTACCAGTAAATTAGTTATTTCCAGCTCACCCGTCGATTTTAATCGGAAACGATGCGTACGATCTCGTTAAAATGGACCTGGTGACTGAATGTTGTCATTCAAATCGTTTACCGGGATGATCTGCAATCTTGATTAGTTCAGCTGTCTGGTAACTTTTGTTATGATAACAAAGGACGAATATTGATTTGAAATTGTGACAGTTGAAAAATTCACTGCAGAGCATTCGGCTTTCACAGCAAATAATGTTCTTTGATGTCTTATCTGTATTTAATTAAAAACGAAACTGTCCATTAGGCAGAACCGACCAGCTACTTATTAAGCCTTCTTGTTTTAGTGTATCCCCATTTTAAGTCACTATAATTCTCAAGACGTAAATTTGAACACGTACGTTCTTAATAATGCTCCCTGCTTAAGGAAAATGTCAGGGTAACTTTGCTATGCAGAGATTTAGAAATAAGCAAACATTCGAAATTAATGCTTTGGGTGAGATTATTTCAATAAAAGAAAATAAATTAATTAAAATTTCTGCTATAAGGAACAAGATTTAATTGCATATTCAGGGTGATTTACCACGTTGATGTTTGACACGACAGGCTAACCAACACATCCTTGCAAAGGCTGTAACCCACAGATTGTTGAATGCAATCATTATATTTGTTTAAGGATAGTATATGGCCAAATTCGCTGCAATTGGAAACAAAGGATATCATTAGTAACTGCATGTATATTTATGTAATATATGTCTATCATTTTGCTCACCACTTGCCAATTAGTTTTCCTTTCTCAGCAATCTTGAGGATCCATATGTATATAATGCTGTTTCGATTTTGTAAACTTACGATAATTAAGTTCTTATTGCGAAAACTAAAAATATAGTTTTGCAGTTCAAACTTAAAAAACAAAACTTTGTATGCGATGTACGGAAAGGATGATTATTGTTTACTTGACATTCCCATGAAATCCAGTCATTGCAAACTAAGTGATATACTATATACAAAGAAATGAAAACTATATAGGAAACAACACCTTACCGTTTTCGTTGGATAAGAATCCAAACCATTATATAAAGGTCATTGGCTATAGAATGGGTGTCCTCGTCAGGTGTGCACTACGTAATCCTGCAAGGCATAATGATCATCGGTACTAATCAAGGAGCAAGTGTTCTGATTACTATTTAAACCACTGCTGGACATCCCACATCCTATAATATTACATATCAATAGATGTATGGTTTTTTTTTTTTTTTTTGTTTTTTTTCTACACGCTCCTTAGGAAATCTGTTCCTGTTTATGTGTAAGGAACATTAACCTACCCTTATCAGCACTCGTCTCCTCGCGGTCACGGGCCCTTCAGTATAATACTATGTCAACACTCTACTTTTTGTGCTATCTAAAAACAAGTCCAATTTGACATGAACTAGGGCTTCCTTGGAGACGACACAGTCTGGGCCTTCCAGATATCCCTTTGTATACGGACATACTAATCCTAATATACTAGATGAATATTGGACCACCACCGCGAATACCAATCTTATCTGCCAGTTGAACCTGTCATTATCAAAAAGCTGGTAAACTAGCCTGATTTCGGGGTTTGCTTACAAAAGAACTCTCTAAAACTGTCACATACATACATACATACATACATACATACATATATACATACATACATACACACACATACATACATACACGTACACATACATACATGCATACATACATACATACATATATGCACACTTATATACATACATACATACACGCACACATACATACATACATACATACATACATACGATGTATTTTCTCTTCCATGTCTCTTACAAACTATACCCCTACAATGTATTCTCTCCTCCATTTCTCTTATAGACTATAACCCTACAATGTATTCTCCCCTCCATTTCTCTTACAGACTTGACCACTACAATGTATTCTCCCCTCCGTTTCTCTTACAGACTATACCTCGACAATGTATTCCATCCTCTACTTCTCCTATAGACTAAACCCCTACAATATATTCTCTCCTCCATTTCTCTTATAGATTTTACCCCTACAATGTATTCTCTCCTCTATTTCTCGTATAGACTAAACCCATAACGTGTATATTGGCCTCTATTTCTCTAACAAACTATACCCCTACAATATATTCTCCTCTCCATTTCTCGTACAGACTTGGCCACTACAATGTATTCTCTCCTCCATTTCTCCTATAGACTAAACCCCTAATGTGTATACTCGCCTCAATTTCTCTTACAGACCATACCCCTACAACATATTCTCCCTTCCACTTCTCTTGCGGACTTGACCACTACAGTGTATTCTCTCCTCCATTTCTCTTATAGACAATAACCCTACAATGTAATCTCTCCTTCATTTCAATTACAGACTATCCCCCTACAATGTATTCTGTCCTCCATATCTCTAACAGACTATACCCATATGATGTATTATCTCCTCCATTTCTCTTGCAGACTATATCTCGACAATGTATCATCTCCTCCATTTCTCTTACAGATTTTACCCCTACAGTGTATTCTCTCTCCCATATCTCTTACGGACCAAACACCTACAATATATTCTCTCTCCCATATCTCTTTCAGGCACCACCCCTTCAATGTATTCTCTCCTCGTTTCTCTTACAGACTTGGTGTGTTGGTTAATTGTCCTCGACTAATTTTCTCAAGAAAACTGATGTTTCTTCCAGTTTATTTTCAAGCTTTACAATTATCAGTTTTTGTCAAAAGTAAATCAACCAACGCTGTCGAAAACCGATGCTCACTAACGATTTTATTTCATCTTCTGTTTTATTTACCAACTGAAATAATTTAGAGAATTCATTCTATTTTTTTTTTTTATTCCGCCGTAGCCACAGCATTCATTATACCAGTCTAACACAATACAATAATTTGATGAAAGAAATTCTTGGACGTCAACTATTCATGTGCGTAACTAATTATCAGATTCGAGCGTATTAGGTATATAAAGTTATATTGAAATATATCACGTTAATGCAATATGTACACAAAGAGCTGTGTTGAAGTCTATCCCAACCAATTATCTGATTCGAGCGCATTATGTCTTTAAAAGGTTATACTGAAGTCTAACGCAGCCTTGGAATAGAATCTTACATCATAACTGTGTTTTCGATACATTATTCGTTCGAATTTATAAAGTAGGTGTAACGACACACAATGCTATGTGAATTAATAGTATGTGTTGGTAACCATAATACACGAGCCTAATCGCCTTCGTGACTTGTAAGTTCGAATCATTTTAATAATGATAATTATTTCACATGTACATCTAATATCGTTATCTCCACGTCTAATTTCAATTTAATAAGGTTCACAACTAGCATAGTTTTTCACCTCTTTGTCAAGTTTTGTAATTCTAATATATTTATTGGTATCAACAATTTGCAGTTAGGCCCCTAATTAACGTAGTCTTGCACTAATCATAGAAAGTAAATTATGTGCATTTCAGGCTAATTTTTCATATAACGTGCATACATTAATGTACTGGGGATTTCTGAACAAATAGCAATACAAGTTCACACGCGAAAATGTGTGTAAGTACGTTGTTGTTGTTGTTGTTGTTGTTGTAGGGTTTAACGCCATTTTTCAGCAAACGATAGGCTATACATGGCGGCCAGTATTAATGGTGGAGGAAGAACCCGGGAAAACCCCGGAAAGAACCACCGACCCGTGGAAGTACGTACTTTGCCTCCTAATAGAAATTACGACAATATTGATTGGGTGTTTCCATCATGTCTTTTGCATACCAGGGCCCAGCAACGTGGAATGAATTGCACACTGAACTTAGACACAAAGACACAGTGATCTCATTCAAAAGCGCTCTTAAAACTCACCTATTTCAGAGGCGTGTTTTGATCGTGGTACTCTAAGGATGATCCGAGAACCTGTGTTTTGAACTTTTTGAAGTTTCTGGAGTAGATATTGAGACAAACCAGACAGAATTGAGTTACAATAGTCCAGTCTTGAAAGTACTAAGGAACACACAAGTGTCTTAGTGGCATCAACTGAAAGATACTTGCGAATGGAGCTGATGCATCTCAGCTCAAGATATGCAGCCTTGCATATGTTCATGACATGTTGGTGCAATGAGAGAGTACTGTCGAGAGTAACACCTAGGTTTCATACTGACTGTGTGAATTTAATGTTGGTGTTACTGATATTTATTGTCTGAGGTAAAGGATGTGAATGAGAAAGTCTTTGTGTTGTAATCAGAATGGCTTCAGTTTAATCATCATTCATCTGCAACTTGTTACATGTCATCCATGATTTCACATAGGAAATGTACCTCTCTACACATTGGATGGTAGCTTCAACTTCAGTTGGGTGGCTAGATTTGTATATTTGGGTGTCATCAGCATACAGTTGGTGAGACACTAGATGATGATCTATGACACTTAAAAGTGGCTGAGTGTATAGAATGAAGAGAACAGGTCCAAGAACAGACCCCTGTGGAACACCACAACATAGATCAAATTGGCTGGAGTGTTTTCCATTTGCGGACACAATTTATGTCCTGTTGACCAAGTAGGACTTGAACCATAGTAAGGCTGTATCGTGAATGCCAAATACATGCTGGAGACGGTGAAGTAATATTTCATGGTCTGTTGTGTCAAATGCTGCAGACAAGTCAAGGAGAGTGAGGACTGTAATCTTTCCGCTATCCAAAGCAGAGAGAAGGTCATTAACTACTTTCAGAAGAGTAGTTTCAGTACTGTGGTAAGGATGATATGCAGACTGTACATTGCTAAAAAGACTGTTTGAATTCAGATGAGATACAAGTTTGGATAGAACAACTTTTTCTAAGATTTTTTAGATGAATGGGAGATTAGGAACTGGGCGGCAGTTCTTTAAAACGTTATGGTTGAGTGTTGGTTTCTTCAGCAGAGGCTTTACAATGGCAGTTTTGAAAAATGATGGGAATTCCCCGGATCAGAGAGAGGTATTAATAACATCAATTAGTGAAGGCAATATTGGATCTAAGCACTCAAGCATCAGTGATGTCGGAATCGGATCAAGTTCACATGACTTTGGTGCACTCTTCATCACGAGTGTACGTACTAAATCCATAGAGACAGGTTCAAATGCTGCTAACGGTTGCCGCTGAAATTCTGTATCACAACTGTATGGTGACGACGAATCAATTGAAATTATGTTGTCAAGTTTATCTCTGATGGTATGTACTTTGTCACGGAAGAAATTTGCAAATGCATAGTTTCCATATTTTTAAAATCAATATTATACAATATTACTATATAAGTGAAACCAATGATTCAATATCGCTATACGAGTGAAAATCAGTAATACATAGATCCTATTTGTAGATGAAACATACATTATTCATATTGTCTTACAAATTATATTCTTTGATCGGCTTTGGTGATAGAATAATACATTGTTCACATTTATGTATAAATTATATACATTGATCATCTATTGTGATGGATCCATATATTAATCATATTTGTTTATAACTTCCATACGTTGAGTTTTGTTTGATTACTCATTAAACTTAAAGTTACATGTTCTGATTAGTTCCATTTAGGAACGATACCATTTCCCTATATCAGTTGTTGAGCTCGGTGCGCATCATTCTGTTAAATCCATTGATGGACTTTATGCGCACGAGCATGGTATCAGATTCATTTATTGTTTAACTACATTATAAATACGCATACCATGGACAAGACTGCTCTCCGTGCCTTCACTAAATCCAGTCCCAGCCGGTCTCTGTTCTGTTACATTTTTAAATCACTGGCATCTGAATGCTACAAAAATGATTATTGCTTTGTTCAAATGGTGATACATTGATAAACAATATAAAACTAAGAAGAGTTTAGATGCCTCGACTTCTAACTACAGGGTTGGACTTCTAGACTGTATTTCAGAGGTCAAAGACTTAAAGAACTACCAGAAAAAGAAAGTTTTTAAAGAATTATCGCTTTAAGACGATACTTCTTCACAACGTGTTATCTGTGATTAGATAATGACTGGAAAATTTGTTCGATATGGTTTAGTAGCAAATTGCGTTTGGCTGAAGTATGAATATTTCCTTAAAAAAAAGATATTCCCGTGAATGACTAATATAACGCTTACCACGCCACGAGGTTTGTCAGCCGTGCAAATCCCATAAAAGGAAGTCAATGACAGTGCTCAAAATGTAGTGGATTACCAAATGTTGTTAAAAGGACAGAATCCACAATACAGTTAAAATTTGGACGACGTGGGGTGCGAGTTAGCGAGTACTTTTCTTGGATTTCTTTTTAGCAGCAGAATCGTTGTAGCAAATTTATGAACAGTACATGCAGCAATGAAATGACCCCCTAAACCGTATCTATGTACGAAAAACTCATTTTGTTAAAAGTGTTGAAAATAGTGATTAAAACGAGTTGTGCATCTAGGTGTGAATAAGACATTTGTCGTACTTTATCCACTCTTCATACTTTCCAAGAATGGGTACATCTAGTTGCTTACGCTAGCTACTACTGACTGGAAAAGTCTTGACTTCGACCCTTGGATACAAGAGTTGGCTATTTATGCCAAAAGTATTGCGTGTGACTGATCAAAGTTAAATGAATTTACTTGGAGCCAAGAGAACGAGCAGAAATGAAAGTTGAATTAGTGTCTATTTTAGATATAGTGGTAAACGAACCAGAACTACAGGAATAAATGCTAAGAGCCAACGAGTAGAAGTGTTGTACAAAATAGAAAAGAACAAGGAAATGACATTCCCGAGAGGTTAGGGTAGATGAATTCCACAGGTATTAGAACGCCATAGCGTTTACATAGATTAATTGTGACGCAGATCAATCGAGATTGTTGCTATCTTACCTGTTTACACACAGATTTGGTGATTTTTATTTGTGCCTTATTTATGTAATGAATGGTTCATGCCTTATTTGTTTTCGTGCTTAAATTTTGTAGACTGACTTTGAAATAGAAATCTGTTGGGGTTTTTTGTTGTTGTTACACTACCATGAAAAGAAAAAAGTAATCATGTATTCAATTTATAAAATGTCCTTCGTCATTGATGGAATCTCAATTTTAAACACCATTGTTATGGCTTCGTCTTCGATTCTCAAAGCTGTTGACGAAAAGTTAGATCGTCAAAGTTGGGAGGCACTGCATCTTCACTACACCTATAGCATGGTGATTTCTGGAATAAGTTGTACAGGCAAAACAGAATTTATCAAATTTTTGAAAGAACACAATGGAAATTGTTTGATCGTACAAGGTATCGTGTGATGTAACAATGAGTGGCAATCGTCTTACATGTCACTTAGGTAAGACAAGGAGAATCCATTTCGTTTATAGATGGATTCCCTCGCGATTACGATGACACCATGTCGGACATAATATGAAAAGGGGAAGAAGAAATTTAAATTTTGCTTTACACAAAAAGGAGATTTACATTACTAAGGCTTTATTTTCAAAACGTAATAATCATCGCACCATCAGCCTTGTTTGCACATTGCGTAGTGTTGCTTAAAAGTCCAAGAGATAAATCTAAAGTACAAGTGTTAGCTAACAGTATCGAACGCCTTGGCTCAAATATGCATATGACGATGCCACTCGATTGCCAGATGCGTGTTTACTCGTTGATTTAAAAGAAACCACTCCCGATTATTCGAGATCTCTTACAAATTTGTTTCGGGATTAGTGTCAAGAGGGAGGTCCTGTCATTTGAACGTCACCTTCGTCATTTTGTCTAAAATGATTTTAAAAAAAAACCCATCAGTCACTTCTTTTCATTCTAACAGAATTCGACATAACTTCCTTTCAATTTCATTCACCACCCAAACTGATAAGTGCACTTTATGCCATCAGTCACGAAAAAAAAGTACTTTCATAATTGTTAAAAACTAGTGTCAAAGAAGTAGTAAGTAGTTTACTTTGACAGTGTGCCAGTTACTTTAAGGTATTATCACATGCGGCATCAAACAAAACATTTTTTAAAGTATCAAGCAGCTTTGTCACAACTGGCTGGTCCAAGAATCTAACAAACAAACCACCCCACACACTCCCAGCACCCCAAAAAATAAGTTTCATACCTGGTGGAAGTTGATCTTTAGGAGGTATCATTATTCGATCACTTTTTAAACAAATAGTATCCTAACACCGAATCATCTGAAAGATGGCAGACCAAAATGAAGTGAGTTGGCGGTGAAGCAAGTTCACACTCAGAGAAGACAAAGAAAAGCCGCAATAAAATATTTACTGTAAGAAAAAGAGGTACTGCTGCTAGAATACTCAAGAAAACTTTGCTCGGTGAAGGTTTCTCGTGCTACTTCTTCTTCCTCGTTCATTATGATGCCTTTAGAATCTGATGTAAAGCCAGTTTTCCCACTTTGCTGAAATAAAATGGAATCCCTTTTCCAAAGGAACTTCTACGTCTCCGGCGACGACGACATCTACAACTCTAGCTGCTGTTGCTGCAGCCCAAAAGGTAACCTCTCCTAAAACAAAAGTGGAAGACTGAAGAGGCATGTGGCAAAGTTTACAGGATTTGTCCAAACAATAATTGGTACGATTTAGTCCATTAAGAATACAGGAAGTACATAGTGTCAGACACTACTACATGCCGACAATCAGCGAAGACAAATTCCAGTATAAAAAGGAAGAGGTGTTGGATAGGATTCGGTTCAGATTATTCTTCCTTAAGCAAGAAATGTTACCATCATCACAATGGAACGAACAGGCTTGTCAGAAACAGGAAAATCTCAATGGTACAGAGAAGTATTGCAACATCTTCAAATGTTTAATGACAAAGCTTTAGACGACGGCTAAACCGACTCTCAGAGATTGTAAGAATGTCAAGAAAAGAGAAGAAAAACAAAAAGTCACAAAGACTATGACAGAAATAGCCACACGGATGGAAGAAAAAGAAAACCGAGAAGTGTTTCAAATTCTGTCTATTCATGCCTAATAAGACAGACGTTTTGTTGACACCTTCAGCTACTTCCAGACGAGAAGAAATGAAAGCTTGGGGTGAATACGATCTTGTCGATGCCCTTTCAGCAGAAGAATAAAAGAAAGACGTGAAAACAGAAGTGAAAAAGAAAGAAAAAAGTAACCAAACAACTGATAACGAATCCTAATACTATTGCTCGTCCGAAACGCCAAGTATTTTCGCAATCCAAACAAATACCACACAAACAACCGAAGGAGCAGTATTAAAGACTGGATGAATTATTGAGAAGCAGCACACACAAAAAATCCCCAACAGTAAACCACATCTTGGATACACTTTTAGCCAGCATTTACTATGTTGCAAATAGTTCGACAGCGTCTGAAATGGCAAGCAGCCAAAGGAACCAAATTCTGAATCAAGTTTTCCGAAAAGAACTTTAAAGACACTGTCATCGCTTTAACACTGAAAAATTTGGAAACAAAAGCTAGTGTCGTAGAAAGTTTTCAAAGAACATTGAAAGAGCGCGTGCGGAAATAAATGACACATCAACACTCAAATACATCATTATTTTCAAAACGAAGTGTTGGTGTTTGATCGATTGTTTGGAATGCCACGCACCACAAAAAAGAAAGAAGTGTTAAAGACCAGAGATTGGGTTCACATTGGAAAAGACAAATCAAACTTTTGACAAAGGTTTTTTAACTTAACTGGACGACAGAATTGTATTGTGTCACTGGGTTTGTGAGTAAACGTAATCCTTCTGTCTATAAACTCGATGATATGAATGGAGAAGTGTTACAAGGAACTTTTACTTGACCGAGTTACAATGAGTCACCAAGAAAGAAAACGACGTGTACAATATAAAAAGCATTCTCGATCAAAAAATAAGTAGTGACAAAACTTCGACTTCAAGAAGTGAAACTTCGTTGGAAAGAATATCCCCTCAGTTTCGATTCTTTAATTGCTGCTTCATAAGTTATACGCAATAAAACGAAGTAGATGTTGCCATCATACAGCTACCTATCCTTCAAACAGTTTCTCTCTCCAAGATCTACAAAAACAACATTTTGTGGGTGTGGTGAGAAGAACGTGCCCCTAAAAACCACATCGTCCTTTTCTGCCAAATCTTTATGTTGTAGTGTCTCACCATTGGAAATTTGACTTCGTAACAAGGAAAAACAATTGTTAACTATTTTACTCAGCAATTTTATTGGTTATCTTCTTTCCAATCCGTCGTTGAAATATACCAACAGTAACAACAACAACGGTAGCCTTGGCACCAATATCAGTCACCACTCTTTCAATCACGGCAACAGCAACCTTCCTCTGGAACATTTGGAATATCATTTACCTTTGACAACTAGTCAGTCATCGGAAGCCAAATCCATCGGACTGAATAATTAATTTGATTTAACATTCCCTAATGGCAGTTATGTGGATATATTTCCGAGTCCATCAATATCAACGAAAGTTAAAATATTTTTAATCGTTGATATCCTCAATGAACAAGTTCAAGAACACTAGGATAAAAATGATTCTCTTCTTTACGAATGTAAAAGCTCATCGCCAGCCAATGTTTCGTTGAACACCTATACCATGAGAATTCAATGCTTAACATCTCCTCGAAACGATTCAGCTATTTTCAATTATCAATTTGGCAAAGCACCAAAAAAGAATCGCTGAAGTGTACTGACGGACTAACATAAAACTGACCATCTTCTTAAATGTTTTTGATGACGAAACGATGGCCATTATTTTCATTCCGATTTGTTTGATATTCTGGGTGGATACGACTCTATTGTTCCTATAAAAGGCACATACAACAATGGACGATGATACAAGTATTTTCGCTACCCTATCGAATTGAACGAAGGACTAAATTTCATATTTGTGTACTCGGATGTCGTTGAATACAATGTTGCGGGTAACAGGGCTGTTCCGTTGCCGAGAGTCATTCCTTTCAGAGTGGATTCTGCCATAGCTGCTTACGACGAAGAGGAAACACTTCTCATCTTCACCGAGAATTTGTGCATCCCCATTGTCTTCCTGTCAGTAAATCGCCCTTTGACAGGGTCAGTTTGAGTATAAAATGATATTTTGGAGAAAATATTCTATTCTTCAAAGGAAAGGTCGCAGTGAAAGTACATTTCCGAAAAAGAGCCTCTAGTGAATCGTGACTGATGTATCCTGTGTACCAAGGAGTCGCTTGACAAGGAGGACATGGTTTAGGACATCTGTTAGATCAGCCTTCGTAAGGTACCGCCCATTTTAAAACCGATGGTGACTCGAGGATTGCATGGTTTAAAAGATGCAACTTTGATGCAAGTAAAGAATTTCTCCGAAACGTACTCATCGACAAACAAAGCTCTAAAGAAGAATTCATGAAAACAGGGGGAAAATGTATTTCTTCAAATGGAAAAAGACTTTTGGGTCGCCGACACACCCCTATAAATTCGCTTTACACTTCTGGCCGAAGCATTACCTTCTTCAGTACGCCACGACAAGGACAAGGCGGAAAGAAACATCTCAGTCTCTTCAGACCTCCCAGACATGTTCAGAAGAAGAATCAGAAAAGAAGGATAGCTAGCGGAAATTTGGGCGTTTTTAATTACTAAATTTAAAAAAGTCATGTACCGAGATTCATGCAGATGTTGTGAGTCAGAACTCGATCTTTTTGCCATGCCACCAACGAGATGACGACGTTAGAATCCCAGTGGGTAGAATTTCATCATGCGTCGTCTTTGATCACCGCAGCATCTATCGAATTTAAAATCAAAAGACAAACCGTTACTTGTACCAGAAAGTCAAAGTTCTCAAAACGGACAACATCAATCCAGGCGCCCATGCCAGAGTAGCTTCCGTCAATAATTTAATGCATTTGTTGTTCAGCGAAGTAAATTTATATTTGAATATCAAACTGGTGAGATAGCATGGATACTTACCTTACCTAGCTTACCTGTTAAATTTCTTGACGTATGGAAAAGTAACCAAGATCTGGATAATTCCGTGGCATGGAAACCTGGCACTCTGGACAAGTTCAGCGACACAGAGTTGAGTGCGGACGACGACCTTCACAATGTTGGACTGAACGACCACCAAAAGAAAATCAAACAAGGACGCACTTTAGAAATGATGGATTGTTTTTATTTGGACACGTGGTTGCAAGACAAGTATTTGTTTCATGGAGTGGATGTACGCCCGAGACAGAAACCAAGCAGTACCGCCGTTCCATTTCATGACTAATAATAGCGAATACAAAACTATCAGCGACAAAGCCAGATTTCACGTGCACCGTGTGTAAGTCTTACAGAAAGTGGGAAACGACATCCGTCAAACTGAGCAGAACGACAAACAAATATCCTCTACGACGAGTGGAAGGGAAAACCTTCACCATTGCTTCTAGATTCCAAGCCAAGCTCAACGGTCATGTTTACCAAGGACAACTACAGAAACGTTTGCTAACTGGCATCTTCACCAATGCGGCCCTCAACGGATCTATCGATCATAATCGTTTCGTTATCGTACACTTCTACATGCCGAAGATATAAGTCACCCGAGATGGCCAAACGTTGTGTACCAGACCTTTTGTACCAAATTTTGCCCAGATAAATTACTCGAGATCTTACTTGACACTCTTTGTTGCAACAGGACAGTTAGGTACCGAAGCAGCCACGAAGTTCATACGACGATTATGCATAAGAATATATTTTGTGAGGATTTGATTTCATTCCAAACCAAGGCATCGACGAGGGACATTTCCACCCTATAAAATCGGGACAAATTCGTGGGGAACATCAGTTTGTAGTAGCTCTGGCGAACCAGTGAACGTCATCTTATATGCAGAATTTGACAATACTCTGAAAATAAGCAGTTTGAGAGACGTGATCCTAGACTATTAGAAAAAAAAGCGTGGAACACGAACCCATGGAAATAGGCGAAGAGGATGTTTCTATTCAGAACCACATCAGCAACAGTCACAGAAAAGAGGAAATAAAATATAGTCATAATGTCAAGATGGCCATAGCAAGAAGAACGTTTAGTCTTCTGTTGTGACTTGGCTAAAAACATTTCAGGCCTAGTGTGAGAAATCTGTCATAGTTGTCAAATTGAAGAAGAGAAGATTTTGAACAAGTGATATAAAGACATACATGACCATTCCTTACTTCGAAGTTTTCTTACAACACAATACTGAGACCACCCATTCCTCGACTTACCTGACATATTTTGGAGGAAAAGTCAGTTGTGAACTGATAACTTATCATTACCGTTGACAAAAAGAAAACAAATGGATACCTAGAAACTCTTATTATCTTCTGAATCGAAGTTCGTACACAGCTTTTGGAATAAAGTGGTGTGTGATAAAGCTGAACTTTCACCTCAAAAACCTGAAGACGTTCAAGCTTATGTTATCAACATAGACTACATTCATCGACCAGGAACCCACTGGGTAGCCGTCAAGTTTCCCAATGACCAGAGTATGAGAAATTTAGAACACGACATCATTGACTTTTTGAGAAGAAATGCTGTATGTACTCAATTCAATAATGTGAGATTGCAAGGATCAGATTCCATTTTTTGCGTACAATATCGCGTGTACCTTCTTTATCAACGCAGTCTTGGAATTCACTTAGAACATTTAGGTATTTGTTTCAACCGTAAGTACTCGAAAAACGATAATAAAATATAAATGTGGTTTTGTGAACGTTATTGCTATCTATTTTCTTTAGCTCAAAAATGTAGTGCATATCGACTTCAAAAGGACAGTGTATTAGGATAATTGTAAATCTAGCCTGACTCCACAACGCTGTCAACCTTGTTAGCTACATTCCAGGTTAATTTATCAGCTTTGTATTCACGTTTGAGTTAGAAAATGTACTTATTAACATTGTTCATTTAGAAAAATGTTGACTAGATATCGTCGTCGTTAACGTCACGACAACCATCGACCCTTTTCAGGACTATCCCCATCTCTAAGAAAAATGATACCGCTAAACAACATTGCCATTTTTTGTTTATGTGCTTATAATTGTAACTGCATCAGTTGATAAATGAAAGGAAGATTTCCATTGGTCAGAACATAATTATGTGATCAGACGCAATTGCATTTATTTCTGTATAAACTGTACGGAGAAACACTTTATACTAACTTCTATAAACAAAGTCATGTGCAAAGTAACTAACGTAAACACTGAACTGGAAGGCATACACACTGCACGCCTTTGAAGCGAAATAAAAACGGTGGGTTTATATTTTATTTAGAAAATTGAATGAATTGATTTGACAGAATCAAATAACACATCTTTGCTGTTTTTCTGAATATAAATAATTCTTTATTTGACTAGATTTGAAAAAGGAAAGTTGGGAAACTCTAAATCTGCCAAGAACATTGAGGCTACAGCTCTTTCACTGCAGCTCATTACAAATGAATTTAAAACTATAGGTAAATGGATATAGGAATTGGAGAGGGGGGTTCCAAGACTAACATTATAAAAATTGGATTCACAGTCCTTCAATGTAAGACGCTGATCTGACAGTTATGATGTGGGGTGGGTGGGAGATCCGCTACACACACCACCTTCACCACCCTTCGTAACTGTCCGTGTCGAGGTCTTGCACTGTTTGACTATTGGACCCCTATCAGTATAACCATTTACCGATAGTCTTAATTTCATTTTTAAGTAGCCCCTGTGGTAACCTAAACTGTTAATCAAAACGAAAATAGATTTAAAGACGCAAAAATTGGTTATTCACGTGTCTGGACAAGAACGATTCGGCCAAGTCACAATGAACAATGCACTAGCATCAAATCCAAGAGTCATTCGTATGTTAAACAAAACAAGACATCCTTGGCTTTGAATATTGAATTTCTACTCAAAAAACATATGCCAATTTAGATACAAGATTAGGACCATGCTGTGGAATGTTCAAAACCTTCGATCGCATATCATTGGTAGAATATTTTGTTTGATACTGACGTAGCTATTACGCTGCAGCTGGAGAATTCATGTTCTATAAATAGCTACGTAGCATACGTCTCAACAAGAATTCGTACGATTAAACAGGCTCTAAAACTGATAGGAAATATCCTTTAAAAAAAAAAACAAAATAACGATAAAAATAAATAAAATTATAAATAATTGCAATTATAAGAGTTTAACGTTGTTTTATTCTGAGTTTATCGTGGTATAAACTGTCAGTTGCTTACTCACACGTTATGTATATGTAATTTAATTACTTGTTTGTTCGTTTTAAATTTTTTTTATTTTTATTTTATTCCATTACATGTTATTGTAATGATAATTTTGTCTACTGGATTTGATATTTTGTTTAGAAATTCAGTTCAGTTTTGTTTGACCTGACAAACAACCAGTAGTTGAAACACTGTATCTAGTTTCTGACCTAGGTTTAGAAATCAGATAGAGTTCTGGTAAACAACTTTTTATTATGTTTTTCATTATTCATTCTTATTGTAAGAATTGTTAAGTTGAATCAAGGCCATACCTGGAGTACGTGACAAATAACATGTGTTTATTGTTACAAACTTTTGGTTTTCCCAGTGGCATGAAATTTTGACCCCCATCCAGGAATCTGTTTTGCGTCTTAAACTACTGTATAACCGTTTTCTTGAGAAGAACTAGCCAGTTGGGCTTTAAATCTTCGACACTTGAAGTTGTTTTGTTGTGACCAGTTTGAGTTGAATTTTTTTATTTTATGAAATCAGTGATTCATTTCCCTGGAGAAATATACAAGTGCTCCTTACAAAATTCTTGGACAAAGACATTTACTGAAATTATTCGGAATTCAAAAACTGGAATATTATTTTCTGCGATTCAACAAGGAACTATTGGCACAACAACACTTTGAAGGTTATGGCATACGTCATCGCCTTCCATTTCGGAATTTCATCGGAATTCGAACTGTGATTCATTTAGGATTTTTCATTGATAGGACTTCTATTTTTTAATTCTTGGAGTATATCTGGATTTGATTCGTAAACCGTAATTCCTTTTTCTCATTTTTACCTTGTTTTTTCTAAGGAAATATATAATTTTTAAATTTTACAAAGCTTGTTGTCTTCAGTCGTTTTTTTGTTACTTTTGTACGAGCCTAGACACGTAACACACAGCTTACATAACGCCCTTTGGGCGTTATTGGTTGTGTGATTCGGCAAATGAATTTATACCACGATAAACTCAGAAAAACAACATTAAACTTTTAAGTGTTTGTCTTCCATACAAAAATGAAACTTAAACCCTTGAATCACTGTGTAATAGTGTATTTTTGGGTTTTGCGTATACGTATAAACACCCCTACTCTAGCATTATGTGAAACCTAAGAAGGTTAGTTTCTTTTAGGTCCCCGTGATTTCTCTTGGCTTGCATTCTGTCTTACATCAAGGGATAGTTTTCTTTACATCTGCGTGTCTAGTTTGGAGGAGTTTTTTTTTCTTCGCGTCTGCATTTGGAGCATTTTAAAAGCGGAGCGTTAGCTACTCGGGACATTCATCGTCGATTTTGTGCAAAAAAAAGCATAGAAAAATGAAGAAGAATGCATAGACATCATTGTCAAAGTCGGAAAGTTGATGGAAGCGTAAGTTTCATATAGAGACCAGAGGACCTCCTGGGTCGGGTAGAGGAACTGGGCTGTTATCCACCCTAGCGTCACCTAAAGATAGATGATTCGAGATGTCCTGGAGAAGAAGCCACCAAAATTAAATCAGCCTGGGCTAAAGAGAAAAGGAAAGACAGCGTCAGAGGAGAGAAAGGAGTACGAGCACCTCAGTTCTAATGACTGTTGAAGATAGACTGTGTCAAAAGGAAGAAGAACAGCAGCAGCAAGAGTAGCAATAACATTCAGGGGAGGATTGGAGACTGAGGATAATGAGCCTACTTTAAAGCTCATTTCCTCCCCAAGACAACTTGAGATAGAGATAATGGAGGGGAACAACGATGTGCGACCTGCGGTGCCAGACTCAGGAGGTGCAACCACTAAGGTGGTGTTAGAAAAGAAAAGGTCTTTTTCATCGCCACCCAGATCTCTAGAAAAGACAATACTCAAAATTATTGCCAGATTTTGTTTGTATGTCTATGTCTATGTTCACAATCCAACTAAATCTTAAACCTTTTACCCCTCTTGTGTGTGATAATATGTATGTGTGGGTATAGTGTGTCTATAAACAATACCTACCCTTACCTTGCTTGTGAGTGATAGTATCTTTGTATGTATTGCTTGTGTACAAGCACACCTACCCATGCTTATTTGTGATAGTGTGTGTTTATATTATTCCCTTTCTTTCACATTCTACCCTTTTCGTTGAATAGTAGGTGTCAGGTTATTAGTCGCTACTGACGGCGTGTTGGATAGTATATTAAATTGTGTGTATTTGAAAGTATATCAACAAATAAGTAATGAACCGTATCTAAATCCAAACATTTTAACGTTACGTTTCCCGTAACCCATTTTGTCAACACGGAAACGGCATATAACAGTCCCCAAGTTAATACTCCATTTCTCGTATATACTACGTGTTATGCATATGGACATTTTAACATAGGACTTCCCGTATTGTGCCTGTATAAACTTCTACCAGTGTAGGTCAACCACTTCTAAGAATGTTACCATTTACCTTCCATGTTAAATTTCCGTAGACATCTATATAGTACCTCGCACATGTTAAAATTCCCGTAAACACCCATAAAGTTTTGACCTCTTTTGACATGGTAACCCCATACACACCTATAGCGCCTCATATTACTACTCACACGAGATAAATAACGGATAAGCATACTGATTTTATAAAATCAAAAACTCCAACAATAGACCGCAAAAATGTATTACTGCCATTCCTTTACCCCACCCTCTCTCTCTCTCTCTCTCTCTCTCTCTCTCTCTCTGCCGTCTGATAAAAATTATCTATACATGGAAAAACAAAAGAAAAATAAGAAAATCATAGTTTCATTAAAATAAATCTCATATACAAAAACGTATTGAACTTAAAATGAATAATAGTTAGACCTACACTTACTCTTTTCGCGGTTCAACACATCATAACAACTTTGTACATGACAATGTGAAGACTGAGATGTGACAACACGGTATGTCGCTCAGTTTGAGATAAAGAAATTTGCAATAAATAGACCAACTAGGAGATATATGAAGCATGCTAGAGATAAATTATAGATTAACATTTCGTTGTAGCAGTTGGTGACAAGATAAGTGTAAATTACTAATTATTGTTCACAATCAACTGTATCCGGGCAACAAGTATTTCTTCAAATATGTTTGAAAATATTCTTGTTAAGCTGGTGTGGGCTGTCAATTTTTGTGACACGGTAAAACATGTCTGACTGCTAAGGAGAGAGAGAGAGAGAGAGAGAGAGAGAGAGAGAGGGGGGGGGAGGGAGAATCTGTGAACATATTTAGAACATTGTTATAGAAGTTGCCTTTCACAATTAATATAATATCCTTGTTAAAGAATTATTATTATTATTATTATTATTATTATTATTATTATTATTAATTATTACGGTACTTGTTTTCCTGTCAAAGGAGGAATCGCTCAGTTTCTTTATGAAATTTATGATTTTTATGTTATTTATTCTTTATCAGGCCTGGAATCAATACAATTATTAAAAGAAAAAAACAACCATGGGAGATAAACGCCATTTCTGAAGGACACAATGATGTAGCTGACCAGAGCTTGCCTCAGTGAGTATAGAACCTGCGACACTTGTATTATGAGTCAAACTATCTACCAACATAGCTACCGCTGCTCCCTTAAGGCGAAATAAAAACATTTCGACAACTTTAAGCTCTATTGGCTATAGACCAGAAATGCTTATGGGACGGTCTTTTTCGGGCGTCCGTCCGTTGTCTGTTGTCCGTCCGTCCGTTAAGTTTGCTATCGCTACTCCTCCTGAACTACTTGGAAGATTGCAATGAAACTATACACTCACATTCAACACACACATTTATCCCATGGTCTGGTTGGTCCTATATCAAAATGGTGCTGCTCAGTTATCCAATATGGCCACTGTGGCATCCATGCAGAAAATATTGTTATCGCTACTCCTACTACACGAATGGTCATAACAATGGTACCGATGTGACTTCCAATATGGCCGCAACGTCGGTCATCTTAAAAATCATGTTATCACTATTCCTTCATCAAGGATGGTCATATCAGCATGGGGTTTATTACTAAAAAACTTAATATGTCTAGTTCGTCTTGAATGAAAGTGATGCCAATGTGAGATACAAAATGGCCGCCATGGCTGCAATCTTGAATCGTTTTATTTTACCGCCTACACTGATGGTCATACCAACACAATTTTCACTAAAAGACTTCTTACGGTGTCTAGCTGGTCTCAAATGAAAATGGTTCCGATCTGACATCTAATATGA
This sequence comes from Megalonaias nervosa, assembly GCA_016617855.1. Lineage (NCBI taxonomy): Eukaryota > Metazoa > Mollusca > Bivalvia > Unionida > Unionidae > Megalonaias > Megalonaias nervosa. Next base: position 13,637 of record JAECUM010015890.1, on the reverse strand, counting down.
CCGCCATGGCAGCCCTCTTAAAAATCTTGTTATCACAACTTTACCTGAACAGAAAGTGCTGTCGACGTGGGGTTTTCATCAGAAGATGTTCAGTTGGACTTTTACTGAAAATGCTGCCGATCTGAAATCCACTGTAGCCAACACACATCAGCCATTTTAAAAATCTTGTCATCCCTACTCCTGCTAAGTTGACGGTTATAGTAACATGACATTTTCACTTAAATACTTTTATGATTTATAGTTGGTCTTAAACGAAAAAGGTGCCGATCTGACATCTGATATGGTAACCATCTCGAAAATCTTGTTATGTTATTGCAACTCCTTAATGGGAAATCATATCTTGAAGCTACTGTTATTTCTACTCCTCCCAAACGACAGCAATATCAACATGTTTTTGTTGCACCAATAGCCTCTTATGATACCTAGTTAGTCCTAACTGAAAATTGTCCCAGTTGTACATGGCTGCTACACCAACTGTCTTTAAAATCTTTTTGTCACTACTCCCCCTCAATGTATGATCATTATAACATGGTTTTTTCACCAAACGACTTCTGATGATGTGGCGGATGACTTTAATTTTCTTTCGAGCAGACATATTGTTTGCATATTCCACTTACAATTAATTTTAAAAATTTCAAGTAATAAAATGAACATAATAGCTTTTTGTTTGTATTAATCAGAGCAAAATTGTTCTTCCAAACTATTTTGAGAATTGGAACTTGTTCTAAAAAAATGGAGAGAGAGAGAGAGAGAGAGAGAGAGAGAGGGAGGGAGGGAGAGAGAGAGCGAGAGAGAGACCCTGTATCAGTCTAGGATTATTTTCATATCGAATCATTTTCATATCTAACTTGCAAGCTAACTTCAAGAAAATTTAGGACGACAGTACACATTTATAATGACATTTTCAGGTTTAAGGATTTTAAGTCTGAAGCGGCCTTAGACAATTAGTCGATGTTTATCATTGACTTGTTGAGTCTATGTTTGTTCGATTTGAAACAACAGTGTCCAAACCAACGTCCAACCAAAGCAATAGGGAAGTTTTATGTCTTTCTTATCAACAAAATATTTTAATTGCTAATACATTACCAGAACCACCCTCATCAGATAATTCGCTTGCAGTGACGCTTACGGTGAATGCATAGGAATAATGATCAAATCAACCATTTTCCAAGTATTTTATTTTTGTTCGTCAAAATGCGGACTGAATCTAGCCACATTATATTATAAGTATTATCTTTTCTTGCAATATTTGTGAATTTTTACCTTTGCAATACTTAAATTTAAAATTAAAATCAAGATCTGTCTTGGACAGAAGACCGAAGATTACGTTTTGTTCATGCAATTTTAAATCTACAATACGGCGATATTCTGAAGTTTTCTTCTGCAAGTTGTCCTTACTTTATCACGTGTAATATCGCAAACGTACAATCTTACAATCAAAAGATTGTAAAAGTAGTTAGTTGGCTTTGCCTTTAGGTAATATGTATAAATGGTGTGGAATGTTCGAAATCGTTAAATGATAATTTCCTCGCCTTTTCAAAATAATAAAATCAGCACGTTGTGCTTCGGCATTTGCCTGAAGCCATCAACTACGAACCATATGGTATGTGAACATTATTGCGGGACGCTCTCTGTCCATGATGCCTAGCCTACCCATTGGATCCTTTTGATTTTTAAGATGAAATGTTGACGTATTGTCTATCTGATGTCGACATTCTATGAGACTGTTGTTGATATTTTCGACCGTTATTTCTCGAGCACAGATTTTTTAAGCTGGACTATTGATCCGCTGAACAAAGAGTCTATCATTGCCAATGTTTGTGGATTGATGTGATGAATAAAGTTCATGCCCAGAAGAAACTAACATATGGATCACCCGTTAGCCGCCGTTAATCAGTGAAGGCTTTGTGCTGTTTCATTACTTCTGCCAGAGTCACAGACAAGCGAACACGATATTCTAGTAATGGTGGAGAAAAGAAGATCGGGTCTTATTCTGTCGATGGATGGGATTTGAAACACCCACTGATTGTGTACGAATTTCATTGACGCCCTACATATTATCCTGAACAATTCATTTACAGAGTTGACCATGTAAGATTTGTGCGACTAAACATGCCACCAGAGTAGGAAATTCAAAGATACAGTGTGATAGAAATGGTAGAGATCTAGAATTTCGACATTTGTCGAAGACTGAGATTGGTGATTATCGAACCTTTAAATTCTCGCGAAGGATGGATCAATGCCACGCACTTGTTGTACGAAGCAGACAAATCTCAAGGAGAACATATCAAATATATCGATACATGTTTGTTGTACCCTCGAGTATGATCGATTTGTTATCAGTCACCTTAATAGTTTGACAGAACACACGGACGTCGGACACATTTGCCATTACGAAGGTCAGATCAAATGTAAAGTTCTTCCACTGACGAACTTTTTCCATCCCGTGTGGCCTCATCATTGCCACGGAAAAATGTTTTTTCCATTATGTCGAAAGTATATCGACACGTGTAACAAAAACGAACCTTGTCTGAAGTTACACCCAACCCCTGAATTAAAAGAAAATCATTGTGCAATATTAGTCTGGTCCCTTTGATTTTGGCTTTACCCCCTCTCCGAAAAATAGGTTTGCCACCTACTCCCAGGAAAATTTCCTGTGGACGCCCATGTTCAAAAAACCAATGCCTTCTATTATAAAAGTGTAGAGAGTTCAAAGAAAGAAAGATCACGTTCAGAAAGAGACATCAACCTAGAAACATGAAATGGCATACAGAAAAATATTATGTTCCCATCTGCCCAATGCTGAATGAAGACGAATGTGATTCCGTGCTCTCAGATGAGTGTGATGCTGGGACAAGACTGACATAGCACGATATCGTTCACTGTCGAAGGCGATGTCGTGCGTGTACCAATCTTTGGATATCATACGCACATCCACAAATCACTCTTGACACCACAAGCTCAATGTAAACCCATAATTTCAGAACCACCTCTGTCTTTTTCGGCTTTTACAGAGAATCACGGATGAGAGGAGACTAAATGTTTCTACGACGTTGCATTGCTATTGTAATTTACCAGGCGATTCAACACGTTCAAAGGGAAATGGCCCAACCATCTGGCATTATCCACTGCAAGAGCTTTAGAGAAAGCAGCATGATTTATGTACATGATATAAATCAATATAGTACAGTGTTTCAATTGTGGCGTGAAACTCCACGAATAGGAACATAATGACACAATTAACACCAGTATTTACCACTACTTTCAAAAGATTCAGTTGAAGCGCAAACTAAAAGCATATTTTCGATTTTTAAGCTGGACTGAACGGTTCAGTCAAACGTTTTATCGTAGCCCCTAGACAAGACAGGCCTACAGTGACCACCCCACCCCACACACGCGAACTCAAAAGATGTTAACATTGCACATTTTGGGATACGCCTACTCTGCTGGCGGAATATTCAAGGGAACCCCAAGCGGCTTATTTAGGGTACACAGTGAGACAGTTATCGGGTGCAGTGACATTGCCCCAGTGGAACTCTTTTTACGTCAAAGTAATTAGCTTTCATGCACATGGACAGTATATTTTGGACATTATTCTGTTCATAACAAAAATCATCATCCAAATGTCTCAGCCCATTTGGCCACAAGAAGGTTTTAAAATACCTAGTCAATTCGTATAAGACACGTTTTGACTTGTTTGCTTGAGAGCCACAGTTCCCACAGGCAGTGTCGTAAGAAATATGTTCGATATCCAGTCTACTGGGGGAGTGAAGATGAGAAACAACAGAGCTGGAGGAGGCACATATTCAGAATATTACCAAAGTTTGCCAAGTAATCGACAGAAAAAAAGACATAAATGGCCAATGAATCATGAAACTGAATGACATGTGAGCTGTACATCTCAGTTTTGCAAAAAAACAAAAAAGCAAACCCAAACTGCTGGGGAGAAAGAAAAAAAAAACGAATGCTAAGTTTGATAAAATTGCCATCTACATATGAAAGTTGTCATTTTGCAAACTTGACAACCAAGCCAATACTGAAACAAGTACTGTGAACTAGCGGTCAAATTTGCCCATTGACTTAGCACATATGATATGGTTGCAGACGTTGCTATGTATTGCGGAAGACAATTATTGAAGTCCTTAAGAAAAATCTGGCAGCCTCCCATTTCTTACTACTGCAGAGTATCTATGGGTGTCTCTCCGACTCAGCATCAGAAATTTGTACACTATCTTATATTAGAGAAATCACAATGCCACACAACTATATTTGCTAAACAGCCACAATTGATCAATGGAAGCTTCCAAAAAACATACTTATCTGCATGACCCTTCGATATTTGTTAGGAATTGCTAAATTTATTACACTCATCAACTCTGAAAGCTACTCATTCTCAATAGCACTTCAAGCAATCTATTAACTCAATGCCTATAAAAGATGATCATCGAGGGTGACAGTGCAGAGAAACCTGCAGGCTGGTTACAGAGACTCAGAAATGTGAAAAGATGCACGGTGCCACTAAAGTTCCAGGACAGGCTGGTTATAGTCATTTGTGAATGACAGCATACCAACTGACCTGTGAAGATGGCACAGCAATAGTGAAGACAGAAATCATAACTCTCAAATCCACACAAGAAGAAAGAAATTCGAGGGTAGTCCCATACATCACATATGGCAAAGGAAAGTGTTAAAAGGCGCTGACAATGGCATTTTATTCATCTTACTTCATTATGCCCTCAGACTGAAGATTGTTACAGTCCTGTCTGATATTGGTAGAAGAAGCAACAATAAACATCAATGAGATTTCCAACAGGGTACACACAATAGTACTGCACAGCAATCTTATTCCTCCATGCATGCAGTGGATGTAATAGTACAGTTACATTTAATGGATAATAAGGATTCTCCAACAGATGCAAATATTAGGGCCAGCACTTCTAGTGTTTGGATAATATTGGAGAGTGCCAGATGAATTGTTTGATGGATGTGAGTCTTTAACTTGTGTTGCATATGGCAGGCCTCGAGTCGGCAAAATTAATGACTTGAAACTGCACATGATAAAATAGACTAGAGAAAGGATGTCTTTCACGATCTGGACATTCCCGCCCCCTCCCCCCGCCGTGGAAAGATTACTGACCAGCACTTAAGGAGAGTTAACTATCAGTTTGGCATATGGAAGAAAACTCATGCAGTCTTTCCTGAGATTACTGTACCTAGAGAATGACATGATTGGACCATAACGGATGGGGAGCAGCAGTTTTTGTGGATTAATGGTGACATTTTCCACAGAAGCTGATAGACATCCTATGAAAATGACACTTAAAAAAAGATTGTGATTCATGTATGTATGTATGTATGTATGTATGTATGTATGTATGTGCATGTATGTAGTCATACTTTTACTCTATTTGAATTTAACAAGCTTGCTGAGAATCTTGTACTTCACAAGATGAACTGATATAAATTTTCTTCTTTAAAACAAATACTTTGGTAAAAAAAAGTCTAAAATAATTTAGCACTATAACCAAAAGTTTGTCGCCGTAAGAGTCATGTAACATACTTCAAACATGGTTTCCATACAGAGCCAAAGATAATAAAATCAGATGTTAATAGAAGGATTGACATCCGTTAGTTCCAACCTTAAGAATTTCGACGCGGCCTTTGCTCACGAGAACACGATCAAACTATGTATGGCTTGCCTCCGTCACAAAGAGGATCTGACGGTATACTTGTGTGCTGCCATTCGAAATTAGCTCGAAGTTTACTTGCTCGCAAGTTAGATATGAAAATGATTTTATACTAGGTTGCGACAGTGCGTCTTTCTCGAATGACTTTCTCCTTCCCTCTCTCTCATACTATTTTGACGAATTTTAAAGACAAGAGCGTCTGTTTTGCTTGCAAATGCTATTCTTGACAAGTACAAACGCTCCAGTACATTTGAAACAAGTGAGAGAATGTTTTGCTTTCTCGATCAATCAGTCAAGTACAAGAACAATATATGTCATTATTGTTTTCAAAAACAGACAGAAACTGTTAACTAAATTAAAGTACACGACAACCACATTTTACGCCAAAGTATGGCCTTGTTTAAGAGTGTAACAATGTCTCCCTGTCTTTATTCCCAACAATCCATTACAAGAGGTAACATCGTAGACGCCATTAAGCCCCTGCCCGCAATTGACATATTTTTTAAAATGGCGACAATAATTTTAATTTCTTCCATACGGTCGTCACTCCCCCTCCCCAAACCCCAATTACTATTGATATAGTTACTTATATTTTTAAGGAGATACAATTTAGAGTATAGTCATGTTGCGAATGGACCTCACATCGCTACCAGGATATTTTGCTCATTATTTACATAGTTTTTAAAAATTATCATATAATTTAATTGTGGCACAGGTTTTATATTATTACCAATGAAAAAGGAGACGGTTTCTCAAACAAGAAGACGCTTTCCTAAAAATATTACCATCATATAGCTGAGCAAACTGGGCGCCGCTTCGACCTGGGTGGTAGGATCACAGGCCGATAAATCAGCCCCATACCTATAATAATATTGACTCGCGGTTTAGGGGTTGATATCACCTATTCACTAAAACATGTAATCTGCTGTCACTCTTGTCTACACACATCGGTGTATATTTTATACACTTACCGGTATTTCTAGCGGCTGTCAAGCTACCGTCCGCCGAAGGATTTTTTTGGCGATATGTATATACTATTTCCGGTTCAAATCCTGTATTTGGCGACTTGTAAATCCACTTGAATTTACAACCCTCTGTCCTGTGGCCATTTTGTATTTTGCGGTCGATATGGCTATTACCAAGTACCGGTAAGTGCACGCAAGAAAGTTCCGGAAAGATTTGCATGCAGCAAAATTGCACATTTTGATAAACAGGTGACATCACACTCACATATCTTCCATCAGTATCAACACAGATTGGGGGGTGGGGGTGGCTGATTTATCAGACAAGTAGGATCACAGGCTGAATATAGATAAGATGTATTATTGCTTAAATTTATCAAAACCAAATAAACTTTCTGGTTAAATATTGCTGATACATTTTAATTTAACAATATGATTCAAGATATGTGAAAATTTGCTCCGTTTAATAACTGACTTTATTATTCATCATTGCCCATCATGTATCATATATTTGCCGTCCATTACGATAGAGCTGTGACGTCAGCTATAGTATTCGCACACTCTCCCGTTTATTTGTACCTCACCCTCCCCCATTTTAAAAATAAAAAGCATCATGGATATAAAAAATACACAAAACTTAGTCATTTCATTCAGTCAATTTAGTCTAACCTGAGTGCCGCCAGCAGGTCCTTAACATTGTCAACTTATTCACGTTTCGAATTAAACGGAAACTGTCAGTGTAAACAAGCAGACAGACTGCTCACTGTCCTTTTCTGGTTTCTAGAATTGTCTGTTTCAGTAAAATCGGTGTCGTCTGCTACAATATTTGCAGACGACAGTTTTAATATAGCTAAAATAAACTGAGCAAATAAAAAGGAAGAACTCTTGTATACACGTGTTTAAAGAGGTGTAACTCCAAAATGTACGGAATTATTGAGATTATTAAAGACAGCGAACTACATCACATCTGTTTATTGCAAAAATAGACGGGACCATGCAATTATGGCGACCATATATCGAAAGAAACTCCAGTTTGACTCGAAAAGCCAACAAGTTGACAGTGTTTGGGACCTCATGGCGACAACCAGGTTAGACATTATAAATTTATGACTGAAATGGCTAAGTTATGTGCATTTTTTACATCATTGATGCCGTATGTTTTTGGGAATGGTGTATACAGAATGGTGTGACCGACAATATAGGACTCTATTCGCGTTTATTACAACAGAAGTTGTGTTATGGTTGTAGAATAGTGTATGTATTCCTCACGAAGTAAAACAGTACTGCAGACTGTTACGTGTAGGCTCGTACAAAAATAACAAGAGAAAAGAGTGAAGCCAACTAGCTTTGTAAATTTTAGCAAAATAATTTATTTCCCTAGAAAACAATGTAAAAATTGGAAATAGAATTTACGGTTTGAATATAATCCAAAATTTAATCCTAAGAATGAAAAATACAAGTCCTATCACCAAATAGTTCTAATAAAATCCAGGTTCGAATCTCGATGACGTTCCAATATGGAAGACGATGATGTCAGATGTGGTCGTTGTACAAATGGCAACAATTCCTCAACTGAATCACAGCTTATGTTTCCGTAAAACTCCAGAATAAATTTCCACTGAATTTTTTTCTCCCAGAACTTTGTATAAAAAAGGTACACTTGTTAAGTTTCCTAGAGAATAAATTATTAAATTCCAAAAACAATGAAAATCAAACTGACAACAACAATTAGAAACACCTTGTTTCCTCAAGGTGTTAAGAACGACGCTGACCCGATCTAGTAGAAGATAACTGTTTTAAGCCTCGATTTTAGGTCACATGGTACTACACGTGATAGGCTGCGCGATTGACTAATTTGAACATCGTAAAAATATAAAATGCCATTTGTCACGTATGCAAGAATAGCCCTATCTAAGTGCCAGATTCTCACTCTGAAATAAATTTAAAAATAAAACATTGTTTATTCAAACTACACGTAGACCGAAATGACCTTGGCAATAGACAATCGTTTTCGCGTAGTGTTTACAAATTCTATGTACCATAGTGAGTTAAAAATAGTGCTAATGCAATAGCTTCTGAGTTTTAGATAAACAGAATTTACTGACAGAAAATATCGAATCCCGTGAAAATAATTATTACAATGTAATGAAACAAAAATAAAAAAGAATTTTAAAACTAACACACAAGCAATTTAATTACATATACGTAACAACACTACAAGAATATATCTTTATTGATGATACGATGTCCGCTTTCCGCTTCCCGTGCATGCATAGTGGTGAGGGCGGGTGGGAGCGGTGGAACATAGAATACAGCAAATTTAAAGCAAAATGCATGCCCGAATAGGAAACTAACAACAATTTTCTTCATATTCATCTTATTTTGCTCCATGGACACTCTTCTTCAGTCAAACATGGATTTTAAAGAGTCTGCGCAAATTCGTCGTTATCATTGTCAGCAACTAAAGGGGGGGGGGGTCAACACTTCAGGGATAATTTTTCATAAATTTAAAAAAAAAATTTGTTTTCTAAATGTCGAAAATCGTAAAATTAATATTGTGTTCAATGTAAAAAGGCCGAAAATCTCGTTGAACGACTGTAAAGTTTAGACATATGCATGGGTTTCATCATCTAGGCCTAATAATAGAACATGACTGCAAGTAATGTGGTTACATGACACCTCAATGTGAAGTCCGAGAAGGCGTACATCAGGAAGACCTCGCGGTGCTTTCATGTTAATTTCTGTGGTAATACAACACTATTTACTGCCGTCGCCGATGGGATGAAATCTTTTTAATGTGCGGTAATGTATTCTCCAAGGAGTAAAGCAGTTTTATACACAAGTTTTAGATCGACGGTGTAATTCATTTTGTAATTAAATTAATGTTTAAGGTATAGTGTTCTCTGTCTTTTTCTCTCATAATTGCTCTGGTGATGTACGCCAGAAAATTGCTGGTAGCTCAGCTTCAATGACACTGACAATTGATCTATGGACATGCAATTTCATGCGTGCAATCACATTTATCACTATGTTAACACCTATTAAAAGTAGACTGGTTGTAAAGACCTTACTTTTCTTACCAAACCGGCTATGCTAAATGTTTGGATTATGTCCTATTTACAGGCAACGCTGGCAAGACTCCACAGAATTTCCTGTTAGTTTACTCTTAGCACTAACCATCAAATTTGGATCAAATAATAAGCGTGAAAGAACAGAGAGTTTCATTTGGCTTGAATTTATATCGATGCAATATTTCACTTTTGATAGTTTTCTAAAGCAAGAATTCTGTTCTTGTTATTGGAGATAAGGAACTATACTTCAATGAGTACTGTTTTATAATTTTTCTTTGATTTTTGTTCTGTCACATTCAAAGTGTCGGAAAATTTGTAAATTAAGATTGTGTTCAGTGTTTGTTTTCTTAATTTAAAAAAAAAAACCCTGAAAATCCTTAAAGGTGGCCAAACAGGTGTTTCCCCGTCTAAATACAGATCATAACTACGTGTAATCAAGTGACGCCTCAATGTGTAATCTGAGGCGCATAGACCTAGAATAGTCCAACAACGTAAGACGTATCACGTGATATTTTGTTTTGGTACTACACCAAAACGTAAATAACATGTGATACGTCTTGCGTTGTAGAACTAAGACCAAGAAGTGGTTTAAAGTTAATTTCTTGATAATAAGACTATTTTCTTCTGACACCGATAGGATGAACTCGTTTTAATGCAAGTGATGTATTGCCCAATGAATGAAGTTTCGATTCGTTGTGTTTTGATCAATAAATAAAGCAAGTCGTTTGTTTTACCGTGTGAATATTTCTACTTCGGGCTTGGCGAGCCCTTCGCTAGAGGAAAGAATAGGGCAGTTACAATCAGAAGGCAAACAATTAATACAAAAACATAACAAATTCTAGTTAATTTCTAGCCTATTTACCAAGTCTCTTTGATGAAACAGTATAGTCTCCAGAGAGGGAACATGCTCTGCCAATTAGATGAAAATCACCTCATTAAGATATGCAGACCTTTCTTATCACTGAATCTGTCTGAATACGCATAGAACATATCCGAGATCTTGTTGATATAATCATATAATCCAAGCCTGACCTAAACTGGATCAAAAATAATGCCTCCACAGTTTCGCCAACGCACTGGACGACATATTTCTTGCATGTCAAGATGAAAATGACATTTTTAGTAAAACTTCCCAAATTTTAGTTGATCTTCCTCCTGTTGTCGAACTTCCTTTTTCTTTTAGCTGCATGTGCCTCTATCGAAGTTCCAACCTGGATTAATGTATAGCCTTGTACCAGGTGATCTTTGATGTCATTGATGTTTACTTTTGTCTACGGTACCAAACCATAAGTACCTCCGTGAAAATGCACTTAAGATGGTCCGATAATCCGATTACTTGCTAATATCTCCCAATGATGTGTTGCAGCTGTGAGGCATCAACGTGGTACAATGAAGGAGATGCATGTATTAGCTGATTTGGTTTTGTTCATTAGAGGGGGTGTTTCTGCAGAGGACACATCTTTTAACGATGGCACTGTCTATATTTATATAGCCTTTCATAAGCTAAAGTTGTCAACAAAACATTTACAATTTATTGACTAACTTGATAAATAAATTCCATATATATATATATACACACACACACACACACACACACACACACACACACACATATATATATGCCAGATATATAACATTTTAGTTACATAAAGTCACAAAACTTAGCGTGGCTTAGGCTCTTAAAAATGTTCTGTTTTGTAGTGATGTATAGTTTATTTAAGGTTTTTGATTACCCGAAAGCCGGTGATCGTTAATCAGTTGTATTTGTAAGAAGCTGTTTTCATCGATTAAATCGATTATCGTCTAATATGTGTAGATCCTAAAATGCCAAATTGTTTCTCTTAATAGTAAACCTGTTCCTCGTGAACCCTTTTTTTTTTTTCCTTTTACCTGGTCGTTGAGTGTGAAAAAGTTCAAGAGTAACGATGTTGAAAAAAAGATACAAAAACATTTCCAGGTCCATCATTCATATTAGATCGATTCCAAGCGATGAAAGTATTAATATTGACATTCTTATCAATAAAACATGTGGCTGAAAAATAGTTCTCGGAGTAAGTAAAAATAATGTGGTTGGACTTTGAACTAAGAACCTAACTGCACACTACATCGGCTGAACTTCTCGCCATAAATTCCTTTCATGTTACTTGGCAATATTCATATATTTTTTATCAGTTGTATAAATTTGCTGAAAGTTTTAACTGTTCTGTCGATTATTTTGTTTTCATATCCTTTCAAAATGTATAGCAGACATGTGCAACTCTAAACGACAAGACATTAAACGGACTGGGATTTCAAAAAGTCAATAAAACAGCTGAACATGTTTTCAAATGTTAAATCAGTATAAACCGTATGTAAAATCAATTAAAAATGGGGTTGATCGCATTTTTTGTTTATAGAATGTGTTTTATTGATTAATGTGCATTCGAGAATATGGTATTTTCAAATCCAAATCTGTAGATAATGTAAATATATATAAACCGCCTGATATCATGATTTATTATACAAGTGACATAACTTCGCCTTGAAAAAAAAAGTAAAAATGAAGAAAACTTTGTATGCACATGGTCTGTATAATCAGTGTGCGTAATCGATGTACTCTTTTGCCGATTAACAATTGGTCAGTATGTGTTAGACTGTAAGACAGTCAATGAGAAAACTTAATTCAAATCCCTTTCTTTAAACTCTTAAACTAATCTAGGACGAAAAATGTTATCTGTACAAACACACATTAGGACTATACACGCAAAGCTTACTTGTTCTGAATTAAGACGAAGTCTCTCGATAAGAACAATAAGTTGCGGCATTTTTTTTCGTTATCGATGCCTACAAATATATCGATGCTGACTTGAAAATCAAATCCTGTTACCTACATATAATATTAATATACCTACGAAATGTAATCTCGTTTTCTTAAGCGGTTCTCGCTTCATAGTGCTCACATATTTTGTCAAGAAGTCTAAAAAAATAAAGTTTGAAAATATATACTTATAAATAATTGAAATTGATGCAACTGATTGGTAAATTTAATCACGTCATCTTTCTTTCCATCGATATATATATATATATATATATATATATATATATATATATATATATATATATATAGTTACGACTTAAGGTCATAAAATATGGAACAGAAACAAGTGAAACTAGCAATTTACGTAAAAATCACAAAGTTATTTTTTTCTCTACAATACAAAGTGAAAATTCAAGAGACACTTACAACAGTGTAAATTAAATCCCAAGTAATCTTAATTGTCTTATCACGAGTCCTAAAGTATTGCACGTTCCGAATGAATTCCAGGTCTAATGGGTCCTGATGTACCACAGTGATTCAATCCATATTGTCATTGAATGAATTCTAGCATAATTCCAAAGTAGTGTCCTAATTCAAAGTCAATGAGCACTAAGTAATTTCAACGAATAATTTAAATAGATAATTCCTCTCGAATTATATATGAACACAACTGTCAATCTGATAACAAATGATATCCAGAGACTTATATATATATATATATATATATATATATATATATATATATATATATATATATATATATATATATATATATATATTCACCGGACCTACAACGTAATATATATATTCACCGGACCTACAACGTAATACAATGTAAAGATTTCTAATGGAAAAATCTAGTCTAACTGTAAACAAGACTAACCTTAATTTTGAACCCTTCATACGTAAGCAAGTATGTTTCTAGAATGTTCTGAACTAAAAGGTCATGTCAGAGAGAGAGAGAGAGAGAGAGAGAGAGAGAAATTTATAACGGCACAAATTCATTACGGTTTCCCAACGTTTCGGGCTAAGCAAGCTTTCCGTCAGGGGAGAAAAATAACGGGGCAATTTACAACAAGATATATAACAATACAAATAATATATATATATATATATATAT